>JAVJIF010016145.1:0-90731 GCA_038442645.1 Agave tequilana
TAAACCTCTAAGTTTCCTCTAGAGAAGGAGTTTTGTCTCCTGAGGGTTTTCAGCGGATTACACCCACAAAATCCATAAAGAAAGAAATCAAAAGTTAGTATTTTGAAAACTCATTTTTGAAATAGAGAAAAGTGTTGAAGTATTTTTGCGAAAATATAAGTGATCTAAGGTCAGAGGTTAACCAAAAATTGTTCTTTCTTAAACTAAGTCAAAATGCAAAAAAAAATATTGTTATAAATTAAATGTAAGAATTTAAAATTGAATTGACTCTTTGACCTTTCATAAACTTTTATAAAAATATGCACTTTGTAAACAGTGAAGGTTTTTGGGATATCGACTTTAACTTTCATGCCATTTATTTACATTATTATATATATATATATATTTTTCTTTTTCTTCCCTTAGTTTTCTTAGGCTTTCTTATTTACCCGGGTAGTGAGCCTTTAGCCGGTGACTCCCAAACCAGATGATCTTAGGGCACCAGATGAGAAAACATCCCTCGGACTTAAGGACTCGAGTAAACAAAGCCACAAAACTAAAGGGGATTATTTATTTTTTGTCCACCGTTTTAGGTGTGAATAATCATACTTCCTGAGACATAATTACCCAACTTCAATAAGTGATTTTATTATAATAATATTTTATATATATATATATTTTTTATGGCATTTTCAGTCTTTGTTTCAATCCCAAAAATTGTGTAAGTATGGAGTGCATAAATCTAAGGCAAAAAAATTTAAGATCAAATTATCTTTTTAATCTTACTTTCTTATCCTAAAATTTAAACATGATCTATTATTTTGACTCGGTTTAAAATTTCATAATTTTAGGTCTTCCTAATTCCTAAGATAATCTTAATTTTCTTAAAAATAAATCAAAACTATTTATCTTGTTTCAAAAGTTTTGTAAAAAGAAAAAAGTTTTTATAAATAATAAATTTTTTAATTTAAAAAGAAGTGTAAAAGAAAGAAAATGTAAACAAACTATGTTAGTAAACCCTCCCCCACACTTATCTCATGCATTGTCCCCAATGCATCGTGAATGTGTATATACATGAAACAAATGGAGAGGGAATGAAGATTACCTCATGGTGGTGGCTCCGGTGGTGGTCTGATTGGGCCAAGCGTTACGACCTAATCAAATAGCGTGGTGATTAGTCTCTAATTTTGCATAATTTTCATCACATTCTCATATTTATTTCATGTAAAATTCTACTAATAAATCCTTACTTGCTTGATCCTAGGTTCATGGTGGGTAAATGAAGAAGAAGGTCTAAATCATCATTATTTGGTGATTAACAAACTTAAAAGGTAGCTATTGACCTAGAGGCCTGACTCTGTCAAAATCAGGAGCGTTAGCCAACAGGGAGACAACAGCGCAGCACGAAGCAGGCGGCGCCGCACGTACCGCCCAAGGAAAGCCGCGGTAACGCGGTATTTTGCCGCGAAAAACGCGACCAAACCAGAAACCAAGAGATCCAGCCGACAGGGGGACAACCAGGCGGCGCTGCGCGCGCCGTAAAAGCATTGCCGCGGAAACGCGGCAAATGCCGCGTTTTCGCGGCCATGTGGCGCGCGGCGGGGGACAACCAGGCGGCGCGCGGCGGGGACAACTAGGCGGCGCTGCGCGCGCCGCCAAAGTACTACCGCGGAAACGCGGCAAATGCCGCGTTTCCGCGGCCATGTGGCCCGCGCGGCGCGCCGCGTTTTGGGCCAGGGTTTGTCCCCTGGCCCCCTCATTCCTGATGCCTATAAAAGCCCAGGAGGGTTCTTCAGTTTTCAGATCCAGAGAGTTGGAGAAATTTGTAGTTTTTTTTAGGTTTAGTTGTTGTTGTTGTTCTTCTTCTAAGTTCTAGGTTTAGGATTTAGCCATTAAAGTGAAAGAGAGAGTTTGTAAGGAGTTGTATTTGGAAGGGTGACAAGATAAATACAAGTACTACTTCTCTTCTTTCTTTCCATTTACTTGTCTTTGCATTTGCTTTTACATTCTTGCTTTAGTGTAACTCCTTCTCTTTATCTCTTTTCTTTGTTGTTCTTTTCTTTACCATGTGTAACTAACTCCTCCATAGCATGGCTAACTAACTACTAACCCCCTAATCTTTAACTGCTTAATCGATAAGCCGCATGAGTCAATAGTGTCAACAAGCCTTGTGCAAACGAGAGCTATGACATCTTAAGACGAGGGTTCTAACTCTAACTTACCTACAAGTATTTACCTTCTTATATTTCATACTTAAATAGTTTTGATGATCTATAAGTTTTGTACTTTGCTTGTTGTTGTAAGTTAGAGACTTTCCTTTTAACTTTGCCGATACCATTAGTGCACTCGTGTCTTCCCGTATTCTTGCCTTCTAATGGATCTTGATATGGGAATGTCCGAGTTTTTGCCGTGTAAAGCAAAGTTGTAGGAAGAACTTTCACTCGATTTTCACGTGAATAGTTCCATTGCATCAGGGGTAAGCTTGCCTATGATCCATCGTGAGGCACATCTTCAAGAAGTTAGGGATTAGTGGGAGCAATTAGTAGAAGGTTAGCCATGCGTTTTTACAACTAAGAAAATCCACTTTTACAAACTACCAAAACATTTTCCAACAATCCTTGAAACAACTTGTTTTCACTTTTTAATTCTTTATTTGGAAACAAAGAACATTCTCCTTTCTTGAACATAAAAGCCGCATCAAGCTTCCATCGCTTTCCCTCCTTGTGGATACGACCCGTATAGCCACTTCGCTACTACGGAAGAATCGCAAAAGCAGTAACTTCGACCCACTCTCTTTCTACTTTTCTTGTGCTTGCTTTTTGCCGATCACGTGGATCTTACAGAAACCCACCAGTGACCTCTCTAATACGACCCAATAAAATGTTAATTGAATGAATGATCTTCTTATTTTCTTATTTAAAAAATTATCCCCATCTAATTTCTAATTTTCAAAAATAATTACTGAGTCATTTTTGTCAACATTCTTGTCCAACAATGAAGTGTGATTTTGGAAGATGAGTGATTTGGACTCAAATGGAACAGCAGTAAAAACCGACACCGACTCGGGAATTTGACTCAGATCAAGTCGAGAGTCAACAATGAGAGTCGAAATTGGTTCAAGAATAGGGTTCAAACCAAAGAATTGATGTTCACACACTTTCCCCATTAATGAAGTGTGATCATAAGATATTGGAGGTTCAATTTCACAGTGTACTGGTACAGGATTCAATGTTGACTCCGGAATAGAGAAAAAAATCTGCTAAAGATACCGAAGCCAATATTGAATCAAAAAGTGAAATGGAATCAGTAATATGAGGTTCAGGATCACATTCAGGTTTGATTTCAATTTCAGGAAAGGGATAACTTGTCAGAATGTCCAGGTGACTTTCATAACTTGGAGTTTGATCAAGTTCAAATGTGTGTTCTGAAATTGAATCTGGATTCCCAAAATGACATGATTCATAGGTCCAAACAGCAGAGTTAGGAAGAAAAGAATCGGTCAAAGGTTGACAAGACAGACTTTCCTCGCTCTCATTAATCAATTCGCTCATAAGTGAGTCTAACCTACTGATAGGTTGGGTAACAAAATTTAGAGTCAGAATCATGTCTTCCATACTATTTGTAATTGGTTTTTCTTGAAAAGGTGAGTATGAAAGTTGATTTTGGAAATTGTGGTGAAATTGTAAGTCCATCGATTGCTGCTCGGACTCACGCAAGGGTTCCATACTCAAGTCCAGTATTGATGGTTGTTCATTTTGAATCGGTGAGACTGAAAAAGATCAGTAGGACTCTTGAAAATTTGGTTGAGATGATGAGTCCAACATGTTTTGCATTCTGTCACAAAAGACTTCCAAACGCTTTTCTTGCTCAAATTCTTCTTCAATTGGTTGTTCTAGAAAAGGGGTATGTGGAGTTTGATGTAGGAAGGATTGTGAATTGAGTAAATTTTGAATTTGTTATAAGGACTCTTCCATACTCCTTTCCAAATCAGATTTTTCTTCAGTTGATGGAACATGAAAAGGAGTATATGAACCAAAATTGGGAATGTGTTGGCCCAGAGGCCTTCCACTCTAGTTTTGATGATGATTAACTCATGTAGTTATAGTTTACTAATAATCTTGTGATATTTAATTTTAGATATTTGATCAAGATATTAGTAGGTGATTAGCTTCAACAAAGGTGTTTTGGAGCTTTCACATGGTGATTCAAGAGCTCGAGCGTCAAGTTCATATCTAGCACTCGGTTGGAGTCAAGCTCGTTGGATCGCGTTTGGATCGAGTCAACTTGGAGACGGCGTTCTACAAGAAGGCTTCGGTTTGTTTAGTTAAGATTTAGTTTAGATCCATTGTTAAAGATTAGATAGTGTGATATGCTCAAGTTCACAACACACACACGTTTCATGTTTGCTTTTGGTTTCGGTTTAACCGATCTTGATTTTCATGAATAGATAAGATCAAAACAAGTTTACATGGTTTAATGTATATTAGATTTGATCTATACACATATATGCTTCATCTATTTAGAAAAACTTATTTTGATAAGACTATTTATGTGTTTGGAGTTTTGTATTTAAACAAAACTTTTTTTGGATTTAATGTCAAAAACATAGATATAATACCTTTCATGTATATTGGATTCTATCCATATACAATATGCTTCAAAATTGTTTAAATATCATGTTTTTGTATTTACATGTGTTTTGGAAAATCGAATTTCCATTTCAAAAATCTAAGTTTTGAAAAATACAGAATTTGGTTTAAGGTAAATTTTCCAAGTCACAAAAATGGTTCAAAATGTTTGTAACATGATTTGATTTTTACTCAATCATGTTTGTATTTCAAAGATATAACATGAACTGATTTTTGTGGAATTTATGTGGTTTTATGGGATTTAATTAAAGATAAAAACCCAAGTTTTTAAGTCCCAAATCTGTCAGGCTGGCTGACTGCCGGTCGACCGGGCCGGTCGACCGTAGCAGTGAGCGGTCGACCGGGCCGGTCGACTGACGTGCACAGAACGTGCACGCTGCCTTGCTGGGGAGGCCGGTCGACCAGGTCGGTCGACCGCCAGAGAGCTCTGCTCTCTGGAAATACCTCCGGTCGACCGGGCGGTCGACCGGACAGAAAGCTCTGCTCTCTGTATCCAGCTCGGTCGACCGGCGGTCGACCGGCCAGAGAGCCGTTGCTCTCTGGTTCTGGGCACGGTCGACCGGGCGGTCGACCGCTGGGCTCAACGGTCAATTTTTGACCGTTGGCCGGTCGACCGGAAAGGCAAATTGGCCCTTTTCTGCTGCCAACGGGCAGATTTGAAATGAGGGTATAAATACCCCATTTCTTGGTTGTTTTCAACAAGATTTTTAAGAGCCAAAATTTCTCATATTCTCAAGTGTTTAATACAAGTTTTCAAAATAGTTTTTAAGCTAAAAGATTTGATCTTTATTTTGTTCTAAAGGGTTAGAAAAATCAAAGAAAAGAAAAGTCTTTGGAATTGATTTGATCTTCATTTACATTTCTATCTAGAGTTTTTCCCTAGAGTTTTTCTTTGAGTTTTTGATTTCGAAACTCTTTATTTCTCACACTTGAGCTTATCATTCTATCCTATCTATTAGGATCTTTGTTTAGTGAGAATATTGATTTATGGTTGAAAGAGACCACCAAGTTGTAAACCTTCCATTGATTATGATATCCCTCTAGTGGAGGTGATTGAGTTGATATCCCTCAAGTGTGAGGTGATTGTGGAAGTGGTGTTTGGCTCCCTCTAGTGAGAGGTGGAGATTGTGTTGAAATCCCTCAAGTGTGAGGTGATTGTTGTTGGTGTTGGCTTTGAGCCTAATCCCTCTAGTGAGAGGTTGATTTGTTGTTTGGCTAAGTGCCTATCCCTCTAAGTGTAGAGGTGATTTATTTGTGCCTTGCTTCTAAGTGTAGAGATTGTATTTGTTGGAGAGAGGAGTTGTGTACTCCCAATTGTATTTGCCCCAAATCCTCAGTGGAGGTTCCCTGTGTGGAAGTCCTGTGCGGACGAGTTAGTGAAAATCCTTCTGTGTGAAGGCAGGGACGTAGAGTTGTGTGCTCGAACCTCCAAACATATCTTGGTGTTTGCGTTTGATCCACTTTCTCTAACTCTCTCTCTTACATTGTGCATTGATTCATATTGCCATATCATATACATGCTTGTGTTGTTTGTGTGTGCCCATACTTGTGTTTAACTAAGAGAGCTTCATATAGCACCTCAACTCTTATTTAGAGGAATCAAGAGGAGTTAGTCCAGAGCCCTTCACCGGGAATTCGGCTACACTCATTGGTTACACTAAGTGTGTTGTATTAAGTTTTTAATTTTCGCATTATTGTTCATAGATTAGCCTTACACCTATTCACCCCCCTCTAGGTGTACTTTCAATTGGTATCAGAGCCTATGCTCCTGATATTAGGTTTAATCACCTAGGAGTGTGATCTTGGTTGCTAATCTATCATTTGCATTTGCACACCTATATTGTTTACACACACTCATAGATTGCTTGACCCCTCCCATGTATGATGTTTCCAACATTGACATGTGGAAATTTAGGATGAGTATGAATCTAAAAACTCTAGGCTTGCATGTTTTTCTTGCCGCTACCAAGAAATCCTATCTTGGTAATAGCAAGCATATAGAGGCCAATGCACAAGCCATTGAGGCACTTAGAAGCACGCTTAAAAAAGAATATTTGTGTATGGTTTCTCATTGTGATTCAGCTTTTGCAGTGTGGAACACTTTGACCTCCTCCGAGCTTCAAACGCAAAACATTGTGGAGGATGAATCTAGTGGAGAAGAGTCCGACCAATATTGCTACATGGTCCAAGGGAATGACTCCCTTGAGGTACATTCGGACACTCAACTAGATAGTGCTAGTTCTTCTTGTGATGAATACATTGATGCCGATGCATTGAATGAAGAACTATCTATTGTTTGTGAGAACCTCCTTGAAAAATACAAAGTTTTGAAAAAGAAAACTTGTAAGTTAACTAAGAAAATAAGATATTGTCTTCAAAATTTGATATTATTTTGCAAGAAAGGGATGAGATTTCAAGTGAACGTGACTCACTTAAATCCCAACTTGACCTTGCCCTAAAAGAAAATGAAATTTTGAAAACAAAAATGATTGTGAAAATGTTTTAAAGAAAAATGAGGCTTTATCTTCAAAAGTTGATTTTGTTGTAAAGAAAATGAATCTTTAAAAATGAAAATTGTTTCTATTTCAAAGGAATTGGATTTGGTTTCTAAGAAGAATATTTCTTTGAAAAATAATATTGATACACATGTTTGCCATGCTAGTATAGCTTCACCTCCTAGTGTACCTATTGCATGCACCTCTTCTATAATTGAAAATGATTTTTGTTTGCTAAAGAAGAGTATGAATTGTTTGGGCTCCACTTTGAGCCATTGTGCTTTGAACCATACACGTTTGGAATCTATGTTTCGAAAGAAACAAGTTCCTCCTATGCATGCACACAAACCACGATATACACATGCTCCTCACGGTCACACCCATAACACGATGTATGCTTATGTGTACACTTGTACACATTGTGGACATAAGGGCCACCTTGCTAAATTTTGTTTTGATAAGATACATGATGTAAATTTAGCAAATAATTTGTTTTGGGTTAGGAAAGGAGCTAACCCCCATGGACCCAAAAGAGTATGGGTACCAAAGACCACTCCTATTTTATTTGATGTAGGTGTGGGCTCTCACATGACGTGAGAGTGATGGTGCCTTGAGGTGGATGCGTTCCAAGCTTAAAGAGGACAAATTTGGATGCATCACTTTCAAGGGGAGTTTGGTGGGAGGACCACCTTGGTTTGGAGACATGGAGATGTGCCCTTTTGGTTTTGATATCGATCTCTTACTCCTCATTATGTTTACATGCTTTTCATATTGTTGATTTTTAGCATGTTATGTTTTAATGCTCATTATGCCATTTGCCATGTTTATTAGTCCTATGACATACATGATTAGTATTTGAGATCACTCATGTTTAATATGGACTTATACTTTTGTGTTCTCACATCTGTTTTAGCTATTGTGTATATCATAGATCTAATGCATGTGCATTTAACATAATGATCATATAAGTTTTGTTTTGATTTCTATGCTTCATGTTTTGACTACATGTTTAGATGTTAGTTTTCATTAAAACTTAGGTATATACTTGTGCAACTAGTGCGCCACAAATAGATTACTATATGTTTGTACTTGAACGCTCATTTGCACCCATTAGATGTACTAGTATAGCCTAGTTTTGATGATTCATGCATTTTGACTTGTATTCTCTATTTATATGCATGTTTTCATACATGAAAACCATGCTTTTTAGACTATTGTCATACATGATTAGTATTTGAGACACCCATGTTTAATATGGACTTATACCTTCGTGTTCTCACATTTGTTTTAACTATTGTGTATGTCCTAGATCTAATGTATGTTCATATACATAATGATCATATGAGTTTTGTTTTGATTTCTATGCTTCATGTTTTGATTACTTGTTTAGATGTTAGTTTTCATTAAAACTTGGATATATATACTTGTACAACTAGTGAGCCACAAATAGATTATTATGTGTTGTACTTGAATGCTCATTTGTACTTATTAAATGTACTAGTATAGCCTAGTTTTGATGATTCATACATTTTGACTTGTATTCCTATTTTGTACATATTTTCATGTGTATGTTTAACTTCATGTATATGTCTATTTTGTCTATATTAATAGTTATACATATACATCCTTGAGCCACTTGCCTTCATGCATATACTTTTGTGGACTCGTTTATGTGTGGATATGTATGTATACTTTAGTTTGTACAAAACATACATATACCTTGAAGGATTCTAGTTTTGATGATTTTCATGTTTTAAAGAATTTCACATTGAGCTTATTGCCTATTTTCATGACTATGACTTTTAGACAACTTATACACTCACATTATTTGATGTTTTCTCATAATTTTGTGTTCATGAGTATTATATGTGCTATATAGATTTTGAGTGAGATTGATTTAGTGATTTTCATGTTTCATAAAATTATTTTTGTTTTATTCCTTACTTAAAGGATTTCGTACTAGTTTACAAGTTTATCATTAAACTAGTTGCGGTATTCTTCATTTGGTAGAGTTTTCAAACGTATTATAACTATTTTCAAACTTATTTTTTGAAAACCCCTACCCATTAAAGGGCGGTTGGTTGGGCGACAATGCCTTGTATGCTCATTATTGAAAATCTATTTAAACATGTGCATGAATGGGTGGTAGGGAGTATGAGTTATACACTTGATTCTCATTATAGTTTCAATTGGTATCATTATATCTTTTCAATTGGTATCACTATTGACATTTATTTTGTATACTCATATATGTTTTATTTGTGCTTACTATATCTCTATATCTTTGAGCACAAATTTTGGTTATGCTAAGCTTGATTTCTTAAATGACAATTATATTTTAATTGATTATTTTTCAATTGGTATCTTATACAAGCTTATGCATCATTTTGTTTGGTATTTCATAAAGAGGGAGAAAATTCATATTTTACTTTTCAATTGGTTTTGTTTACGATTGGTATTTTTACTCTCACACTTTATGATGAAAAATAAGTGAAAAATGATTTTGACTTTGTTTTGGTATCATACGCTCCTAATGAAAATTATTTTCAATTGATATATGTTTCATTTTCAATATTGGTATCAAAAATATTAATTGATATTATTCTCTATTTGATATCCTTATTGCAAAATGTGTTCAATGTTTAACCAAAAAGATTGGTTTATGTTTTTTTTAAATTGGTATCAAAAGTGTAAAATATTTTCAATTGGTAGTCTAGCATTACCTATATGTTTATATCTTTCATTTTGATATCAAAATATTTTTTGGTATCTTAAAATGTTTAGTTTATTTTCAATTGGTATCATCATCTGGTATCATGATGTTTCTATGTATACCTTTGCACTAAATTGATATATTTTTTCAATTGGTATCATAATGTTTTGCTTTGATTTCACCCCTTGTTGATTTTATTTCAGACAAAAAGGGGGAGAACATTGTTTTATTGTTTACTTTAACCCTTTGTTGATGATTGACAAAAGGGGGAGAAGTATTTTAGTATATATGCATGTTTATTCAAAAGCATATTATTTTGTTGTTTTTATTGGTATCAAGAGCAACATTTTTTAAAGAATTTTTATTGGTATCAAGAGCATGTTTTTTTTAAAAATTGGTATCAAAAGCATGTTTATTTTTATAGCATTCATGACATATCTTTATTGTTTATTGCTATGCATGAGTCAAGGGGGAGCTTCTTTGAAGCTTAACTTTAATCCATGCATATATAACTCAATGAGTTTTTGTCATCATCAAAAAGGGGGAGATTGTTGGCCCAGAGGCCTTCCACTCTAGTTTTGATGATGATTAACTCATGTAGTTATAGTTTACTAATAATCTTGTGATATTTAGTTTCAGATATTTGATCAAGATATTAGTAGGTGATTAACTTCAACAAAGGTATTTTGGAGCTTTCACAATATTGATTCAAGAGCTCGAGCGTCAAGTTCATATCTAGCACTCGGTTGGAGTCAAGCTCGTTAGATCGCGTTTGAATCGAGTCAACTTGGAGATGGCGTTCTACAAGAAGGCTTCAGTTTGTTTAGTTAAGATTTAGTTTAGATCCATTGTTAAAGATTAGATAGTGTGATATGCTCAAGTTCACAACACACACACGTTTCATGTTTTGATTTTGGTTTTCGGTTTAACCGATATTGGTTTTCATGAATAGATAAGATCAAAATAAGTTTACATAGTTTAATGTATATTAGATTTGATCTATATATATATATATATATATGCTACATCTATTTAGAAAAACTTATTTTGATAAGACTATTCATGTGTTTGGAGTTTTGTATTTAAACAAAACTTATTTTTGGATTTAATGTCAAAATATAGATATAATACCTTTCTTGTATATTAGATTCTATCCATATACAACATGCTTGAAAGTTGTTTAAATATCATGTTTTTGTATTTACATGTGTTTTGGAAAAATCGGATTTCCATTTCAAAAATCCAAGTTTTGAAAAATACAGAATTTGGTTTAAGGCAAATTTTCCAAGTCACAAAAATAGTTCAAAATGTTTGTAACATGATTTGATTTTTACTCAAACATGTTTGTATTTCAAAGATATAACATGAACTGATTTTTGTGAAATTTATGTGGTTTTATGGGATTTAATTAAAGATAAAAACCCAAGTTTTTAAGTCCCAAATCTGTCAGGCTGGCTGACTGCCGGTCGACCGGGCCGGTCGACTGACGTGCACAGAATGTGCACGCAGCCTTGCTGGGGAGGCCGGTCGACCGGGTTGGTCGACCGCCAGAGAGCTCTGCTCTCTGGAAATGCCTTCGGTCGACCGGGCGGTCGACCGGACAGAGAGCTCTGCTCTCTGTATCCAGCTCAGTCGACCGGGCGGTCGACCGGCTAGAGAGCCGTTGCTCTCTGGTTCTGGGTACAGTCGACCGGGCGGTCGACCGCTAGGCTCAACGGTCAAATTTTTGACCGTTGGCCGGTCGACCGGAAGGGCAAATTGGCCCTTTTCTGCTGCCAACGGGCAGATTTGAAATGAGGGTATAAATACCCCATTTCTTAGTTGTTTTCAACAAGATTTTTAAGAGCCAAAATTTCTCATATTCTCAAGTGTTTAATACAAGTTTTCAAAAGAGTTTTTAAGCTAAAAGATTTGATCTTTATTTTGTTTTAAAGGGTTGGAAAAATCAAAGAAAAGAAAAGTCTTTGGGAATTGATTTGATCTTCATTTACATTTCTATCTAGAGTTTTTCCCTAGAGTTTTTCTTTGAGTTTTTGATTTCCAAGCTCTTTACTTCTCACACTTGAGCTTATCATTCTATCCTATCTATTAGGATATTTGTTTAGTGAGAATATTGGTTTGTGGTTGAAAGAGACCACCAAGTTGTAAACCTTCCATTGATTGTTATATCCCTCTAGTGAGAGGTGATTAAGTTGATATCCCTCAAGTGTGAGGTGATTGTGGAAGTGGTATTTGGCTCCCTCTAGTGAGAGGTGGAGATTGTGTTGAAATCCGTCAAGTGTGAGGTGATTGTTGTTGGTGTTGGCTTTGAGCCTAATCCCTCTAGTGAGAGTTGATTTGTTGTTTGGCTAAGTGCCTATCCCTCTAAGTGTAGAGGTGATTTGTTTTGTGCCTTGCTTCTAAGTGTAGAGATTGTATTTGTTGGAGAGAGGAGTTGTGTACTCCCAATTGTATTTGCCCCAAATCCTCAGTGGAGGTTCCCTGTGTGGGAAGTCCTGTGCGGACGAGTTAGTGAAAATCCTTCTGTGTGAAGGCAGGGACGTAGAGTTGTGTGCTCGAACCTCCAAACATATTTGGTGTTTGCGTTTGATCCACTTTCTCTAACTCTCTCTCTCTTACATTGTGCATTGATTCATATTGCCATATCATATACATGCTTGTGTTGTTTGTGTGTGCCCATACTTGTGTTTAACTAAGAGAGCTTCATATAGCACCTCAACTCTTATTTAGAGGAATCAATAGGAGTTAGTCCAGAGCCCTTCACCGGGAATTCGGCTACACTCATTGGTTACACTAAGTGTGTTGCATTAAGTTTTTAATTTCCGCATTATTGTTCATAGATTAGCCTTACACCTATTCACCCCCCTCTAGGTGTACTTTCAGAATAAACTTTATGAAAATGGTGGACAAGGCGGATGAAAATTGTACTCAGGGGAGGTGAATCCCCATTGACTCTATGAAGAGTTGAAATTATTTTGAAAATTATGGTCATATGGTTTGGGATATGTGTCATATTGATTCGGATAATCCCAACTCTGCATAAATGGTTGATACATACTGTACATAGCCGGCTCAGAGTTATCTGAGTCAAATGTGGTCGGGGTGAAATATGGATTCATATTATAATTGAAAGAATTGTTGTTATTAAAATCCATATCACATTTACAAAAAAGAAAAATAAACAAACAAACAAACAAACAAACAAAGAAAAAGAAAAAGAAAACAAGCCTATGTTAGGGTTGACTTAGACCTAGACGACTCCTAACTGGTTAGACTGTTCACGGGGGATATATTGTAGGAAGCTGACCACAAGTTAATCGGCCAGGTAGGGGCAAGATCAGTGGGAGGTATCCGTGCCGGAGCAACGAGCCTAATTATGCCAAACCACTGTTCTTCGAGATTTCGCCTCTCAATCCCCAACCTTAGACACTGATTTGACAAGAGTCAACTTCTAGCAACTTTCCCCTTAGGTCAATCTCTTAAATGAGTTCGAGATGTCCCTAGGGGCCAACGTCTAGCAAATTTTATTTAGGCTTGGGTTGTGTGAGCGGGGAGGTGATTTTTGGGCTAAGGGAGGGTAATGACTTCCCCACCTTATGTTGTCATGGGTTTTGCCCTTAAATTTAATTTGTGCAAGTGTGCCATATAGATAAGAATGAACACAAAAAAGCGAGTAAATCACTGAAGTGTTTGTCCTAACTATATGCAATGCAATATGTACACCTCCATCAAGATCACAAAAATACAAGAACAAAATACAGTATATTGGAATGAAAATTGACACGTGCCTTGATGCAAATGTCTAAATCGTTTTAAAGCATCCAATTTCTGTATTTTAGTTCTTAAATTATTTACAGTGTACAGGTAATATAAACAAAAATTAGCAGCAGAGTATATGAATATATAAGAATTTACTCAACCACACTAGAGCTAGTGTGGACTTCTGCAACGCTAAAAAAAAATTAACCTGCACACCAAAAACAAAGAGAAAGGTTACAAAAAACGTGAAATTAAACCGTTTCCATCCCCGACAACGGCGCCAAAATTTGATCGAGGGAAAACCGCGCACAAAAAGTGTATGTTTTGAAATTAAGATTTAAAGTGTTGTGCTTTGCTTCCTCGATACTTCCGTTATAGCATAGAGGCTAAAACGAGTCGAATCCACAAGGACGAGAGGCGATAGAAGCTTTACTGGTTGATTAACGTGTGTGTTAAAAGTTCTTCAATGTTTGAAAGAATGAAAAGAAAAAAAAGCAAAGAATGAAAAGAGAAGTACGGTGAGACACAAAGAAGTGGGAAACATAGAAGATAAGATATTTGTGGTTTTTGTTTGTATGTCTAAAACAAAGTGAAAAAGAAAGAAAACTCACGACTACTAACTACTAATGACTACCAACATGCTAACCTCTTAGTGATAGTTGCCTCACATGTATCATTGGCCATCACTAGTCCTTGGTTCAAGAGCGATTCAAAGCATGACCCATATGTAACTCATCACAACTCAACTCAACAAACAAGTGCAAGCTACACTTAAACCATCAAAACTAAAAGTAAGCATGAAATAAAGTAATGTTAGCTTGTTAGTGGTTAGGAAGTTTGAGTGTTAGATCCATCATCATGAGCCATCAATGGCTCTTGCAAGAGCAAGGCCAAGTAGAGGCTATTAGATTCATGTGGATTATCAAATAAGAAGTTAAACTAGTTAGTAGTTAGTAGCTAGTTGCCATGAGAGAAAAGATTAGCTAAACATGTAAAAGGAGTTAGAGAAGAAAACAAAGATAAGGTAAGAGAGCATCTTTCATAGATTGTCACCTTCTATTATAAGCACTCTTGCTTCCCAACATGTACTACTCTCTCTCTCTCCCTATTACAAGATTTACAAAATGAAAAATACAAGGGGGAAGAAGAACTAACCTAAACTAAACTATCCTAATTACACATGAAGAAAACTACCCTAAACTCTGTATATCATACTGAAGGAGACCCCAGGGGGGCATTTATAGGCACCAGGGAAAGGGGGCCAGGGGGCCAACCCCTGGCCCAAAACGCGGGCGCGGCCGGCCTGTACGGCCGTGAACCTGGGCCGCGTTTTCGCGGCCCTAATAGAGCCCCGCGCGCGGCGCTTTGAGCCGCGCGCTGTCCCGCTGTCCCCTGTCAGATGGCAGTCCTGGTTTCTAGTTTTGCGCCCCTGATTTTGGCGAATTAGCTCTCCAAAGTCAATGGCTATTCATGTAGGCTTTTAATCACCAATTAAATGGTGATTTAGGGTCTTCTTCTTCATTTCATGCCATGGACCTAGAAACATGCAAGAGAGGTATTATTAGCAGAATTTAATACGAAATAAATGTGAAGATGTGGTATAAAATATGCAGTTTTAGTGACTAATCATTCCCCTACTTCTATTCCCCCCGAACACAAGAAAAAGACTACAGATAAGCAGTTTGTTCAATTTTTAAATATGTTTAAAAAATTACATTTAACATTCCTTTTGCAGAGGCCCTAACACAGATGGCCAAGCATGAAAAATTTATGAAGGAGATCCTAAGACATAAGAGGAAACTTGAGGATCATGAAACAATAATGTTGAATGAAGAATGAAGTGTTATTCTGCTAAACAAGCTCCCTCCAAAGCATAAGGATCCAGGAGTTTTACTATACGTTGCACCATAGAAAATTCTTATTTTGAAAAAAAACCTTATGTGATCTTGGTGCCAATATTAATTTGATGCCTCTTTTTGTGTTCAGGACACTTGGGTTAGGAGAACCAAAACCAACTAGCATATCACTTCAGTTGGCGGCCAGGTCCATCAAATACCCGAGAGGAGCAATTGAAGATGTGCTAGTAAAGATGGAATGCTCTACTTCCTTGCAGACTTAATCGTACTCGACATGGAGAAGGATAGAAAAGTACCTCTCATTTTGAGACGTCCATTTCTTGCAACGGAAAATACATTAATCGATGTGCAACAGGAAAAATTATCTCTTCGTGTGCAGGATGAAGAAGTCACATTCAATGTCTTTGAGGCGATGAAATATCCCTCCACTACGATGAATGTCATTTTATTGTCATAATTGAAAATGTGACGACAGAAATGTTTGAGAATAAGACTCCAGCATTACCACTTAAGGCATGCCTTATTCATTCAGCAACCATCACTGAGGATGATTTTGAAAGGATAGAGTATGCGAACTACTTGGAAGCAACAACATTAAGTATGGGAGGCAACAGATTGAAGAGCTTAGAGCAAGTACCTCACCAGCTCCACCATCCATTCTGAAGGCACCAAAATTAGAGCTCAAAGAGTTATCACAACATCTAAGGTATGTATTTTTAGGTGAAAATTCTACACTACCAGTAATTATTTCTTCTTTTTTGACAGGTGACAAGGAAGAGAACTCTTTCGTGTGCTAAGAGATCACAAAACAGTGATTGGTTGACAATTGTGGATATAAAAAGTATAAGCCCTTCAGTTTGTATGCACAGGATCTTGATGGAGAAGAACTATAAACCTTTGATTTAGTCTCAACGTCGCTTGAACCGAGCAATGAAGGAAGTGGTAAGAAAAGAAGTATTGAAACTTCTTGACACAAGTATGATATATCCTATTTCTGATAATAATTGGGCAAGTCTAGTTCAAGTAGTTCCAATAAAAGGAGGCATCTCAGTGGTTAAAAATGATAATAATACGCTAATACAAACTAGGACAATCACAGGGTAAAGAGTGTGCATGGATTATAGGAAACTTAATACTGCAACCCGCAAGGATCATTTCCTATTACCTTTCATTGACCAAATGTTAGAGAGACTTGCGGGCCATGCATATTATTATTTTTTAGATGGGTATTCAGAATATAACCAAACTGCTATAGCACCTGAAGACCAAAAAAAGACAACTTTCACATGTCCTTATGGTACAATCGCTTACAGAAAAATACCTTTTGGTTTATACAATGCACCTGCTACATTTCAAAGGTACATGATAGCTATCTTTCACGATATGGTTAAGCAAATAATAGAAGTATTCATGGATGATTTTTCAGTTTTTGGTCCTTCTTTTGATACATGTCTACATAACTTAATTCTAGTTTTGCATAAATGCAAAGATAAATTTGGTCCTCAACTGGGAGAAATGTCATTTTATGGTGAAAGAAGGAATTGCGCTTGGACATCGTATATCTAAAAAAGGAATTGAGGTGATTGAAAGCATTGAAAAGTTACCACCTCCAACAAATGTGAGAGGCGTGAGAAGGTTCCTATGGCATGCAGAATTTTATCGATGATTTATCAGGGACTTCTCTAAAATTGCAAAACCTTTGTGCAATTTATTAATGAAAGGTGCACCATTTAACTTTTCCAATGATTGTTTGCAGGCATTCGAGTTATTAAGGAGAAGTTAATCACTACACCAATCACAATGGCACCAGATTGGAGTCTACCCTTCGAAGTAATGTGCAATGCTAGTGATTACGCACTAGGAGCTGTATTCGGATAAAGACGGAACAAGATCTGTCAAGTGGTGTACTACGCAAGCAAGACAATAAATGAAGCACAATAGAATTACACTACAACAGAGAAAGAATTGCTTGCTGTGATTTTTTTATTTTGATAAATTCTGTTCTTATCTGATTGGATCCAAAGTTGTTGTATTTACAGATCATTCTGCCCTCAAGTATTTGCTTGCAAAGAAAGAGGCCAAATCAAGGTTGATAAGATGGGTCTTGCTTCTCCAAAAGTTTGATTTGGTAATTCAAGATAATAAGGGGGTGGAAATCTCATGGCAGACCATCTTTCCGCATTGAGCATGAAGAGGTGTACTCCAACGAATTTCCCATTGATGATGTGTTCCCTGATGAATATTTGTTAAGTATCACTGCCAATTCACCACCTTGGTATGCTCCCTTCACAAATTTCTTAGCATGTAGTGTTTTTCCTTCTGATCTTTTGTACCAAGGCAGAAAAAGTTTCTAGCAGATGTTAAATGCTACTAGTGGGATGATCCAATTCTTTATAAATATTGTGTGGATTAAATTGTGCGAAGGTGTGTGCCTGAGAATGAAATGAAAAGCATTCTGCACCATTGCCATGCTAGAGAAATGGGAGGTCATTTTGGTGCAACCAAGACAGCAGCAAAGGTATTACAATCAGGATTTAATTAGCCTACGCTATTTAAGGACGCTTATGCTCATGTTAAAGCATGTGATGCCTGTCAAAGGATGGGAAATATTTTCAGGCATAACGAGATGCCTCTCAACAACATCCTTGAAGTCGAGTTGTTTGATGTGTGGGGTATAGATTTCATGGGCTCCTTTTTATGTTCGTTCTCTAATCAGTATATCCTAGTGGAAGTTGATTATATTTCAAAATGGATAGAAGCCATTGTTTTACCTTCTAATGATGCACGGGCAGTGATAAAATTCCTAAAGAACATCTTTACACAGTTTGAAACACCAAGGGTGATCATTAGTGATGGTGAAAAGCACTTTTACAATCACCAATTTAAGACCCTTTTGCTTAAATATTAAGTAAAGCACCATGTGACCACACCATACCACCAACAAACAAGTGGCCAAGTGGAAGTTTTCAACAGAGAACTGAAGCGCATCTTGAAGAAAACGGTTAACATGTCACGACGTGATTGGTTAGTAAAGCTGATGATGCTTTATGAGCATATCAGACTGCGTTCAAGATACCAATCGGGATGTCCCCCCTATCAAATGGTCTATGGTAAGGCATGTCACCTTCCAGTTGAGTTGGAACACAAGGCTTATTGGGTAATGCAATTACTCAATTTTGCCATGTGAATGGCGGGAGAGAAAAGAATGTTGCAACTCAATGAGATGGAAGAATTTTGCAACAATGCTTATGAGAATACAAGGATCTACAAGGGGCGGACCAAACAGTGGCATGACAAGCATATTATGATAAGAGATTTCAAAAAAGAGCAGAAAGTACTACTCTTTAATTCTTGCCTCCATCTACTTTCGGGCAAATTACACTCGAGATGGTTGGGTCCTTTTGAGGTAACTCAAGTACTACCACATGGGGCAATTGAAATTCATAGCCCGACAAAGGGGATGTTCAAATTAAACAGTCAACGACTCAAACCATACATGGAAGACTCCTTCACCAACACATGTTTCCTTCCGCCTTGATGAAGCACCTTAAACATGCAGTAGGAAGTCTAGCTAATGACTAAAACTTAAAGCGCTTCTTGGGAGGCAACCCAAGTTTTTTAACTTACTTTTATTATATTTCTATTTTTAATTTTCTTTAGTACTAACTTATGTCTTCTATATGTCAGGTACCTCTCTCTGTAGTCTGATTCAATACCCCCAGATGAACCACAAAATCACCACAAACATGAGTACCAAAAGACTGAGTATCAAAGAACCAGAAGTTCGGCCCGATAGCCAAATGTTTGGCCAGCCAGCCAAACTCTGGTGTAGGCGTTTGACCAGGAATCTTTCAGGTGTACACTTTCCAAAATATTTGTTTTTCTGGATCTGTTCCCGAGATATGTAGTTTTCAAAATTGAATTGTTTTGTGATAAATAAAGATCTTGATTTAAAAATAAATTTCTTGTTCAAATTTGAAAATTTTGGGGTGATTCTCAATCCGGATTTTGCACATGGGGACATAGCACAATTTAGGTATGGGGGAGGGTCAAATCTTCTTTTTGAATTTTTTTGAAATCTTTTCTTAAAATTTTTTTGAAATCTTTCCTTAAATTTTTTTACTTTTTCCTTTCCTTGTTTTTATCTTTTTATTTCATCCTTTAAAAATTTAAAAATTTTTCAAAATTCAAATATCAAAACTCCCTCATCTCTTCCCAAGAGAATTCAGTTTCCAAGATCTTTTAGGATTCTAAAATTTAAATGAAGGTAGTTTTGGGAAGAGCGTATATACATCTTCTATATAACTAACTTCATCCTTCTTTTGTTTCTCACAAATCTGAGTCCAACCTCTCAAACCAGAGTGTTCTACAGCCAGGAGAAGGAGTTCTAGAGACCTCAGCCACCAGATCCACGAAGTTCGAGACAAATATTCGGCCAGGCAGTCGAAATCTCGGCTAGGTAGTCGAACTTCAGCAGAAACGTTTCCCTGAATTTTTCAGGGACAGTAAGTGCTCAGTTTTTTCTTCTTTACAGTTCTCAGTTTTCCAAGTTAATCATGTCTAAGTTTTTTGCTGAGCACAACTTTTTCCTTGTATTCGAAGTATTTGATGTATTTTTTGGATCAAATAAGGGCTAGAAATTGGGATTATCTGTTGCATTCTAATATTTATGAATTTTATATTCCTGCCCTAGTACAAAAGTTTTATGATGGATTTTCAGAAAATAACATTGATAGAAATCAAGGAATAATTGTAGTAAATTGGTGGTGGGAGATAAAAATCTTGCATTTACATACTATTTCTAAACTAACGGGTATTCCTATTGTGGAAAGAGGGACTCAAGAACCTGAGAACCTAGGAAACTACATGCATTTAATGGGAGAACACTGCAAGGTACCTCAAGGGGGTGGCATTAGTGCTAAAATAGTATATAGGAATATGTATGCATTATGTAGATGTTTAAATCGTAATGTCTTGGGTGTATCACATGTTTCATCCTTTTACAACCAAATTTTACATATTGTCTAATTTTGATGACTAAGAAAAATAATTTTTGCATGTGCTACACACTATTGGATACCGTTGCTAGCGCTAAAGATAAACGAAAGACCTTTATGCTACTACCCATTTTTGTCACACAAATTTGCAAGGAATGGATGCTTGAAGATGAATTTAATCATGCTATAAAAGGTAAAATTAGTATTCAAGCTGAAACTATTTCTTCATCTTATAATGCTTCAGTGCAATTGATTGAGTACCTTCCATACTACAAGAACATGTCCCTGTTGCATCATCATCAGCTGAATTGAAAGAAGAGGATGATGAATTCTTTAATCAACAATCACCCGAAGATAATCGTGCATTTATGCATTTAATTTGGGAGGGGATAAAAAGAACGTACAAGTTGATAAAGGGGCAGAAGAAGAAGAAAATTGAAGAGACACGTTTTAGAGGGCACGTTCTGAAGGAGGTAGTAGTAGCATGGGAAAGAGAGGGAGGCGTGTTTAAGGGGAGTTGTATAGTAGGATTTTTCTTTTTATTTCTTTCTTTATTTTTAAAAAAAGCTTTTGTGATAAGTTGACCTAGTTGTAAGAGATTTAGTAACCATAAAACTTGATTTGGATAAAGAATTCAATTTGATAGAATTTTAAAAGTATTTGAGTAGAGATGAAAATTTTTATAATATTATTTTCATCTACAATTTGTCCATGTGAATATGCATCATATCTATACTTACACATTGGTTTAAGTTTGAGATAATGAGAACTACCTAATACTTAAAATAAAATAATAAGAAGAACCTTAACTATTGATTAGCTAGATGCTTTAGCCTCAAGAAGTTTTTGTATTTACGCGAAAGATAGTTAAGTAAGTTAAAAAAAGGAAAGAAGTGCTTAAAGGGCAACGGAGTGGTAATACTTCGAAACTTCTATAATTTTTTTTTTAAGTATGTAAGTTTGAATCAAAATCCCAAGTTAAGAACTATACACATTCACGAAGATGCATAGGATGAGAAAACTTAGAAAAATTGTTGATATAGGCTAAGATTTGAAAATCTTTACAATTTGGTGATAGAATTCTTGATAAGAGATTGAACTTGAAAATGAGAGTTTATGGTAACTAGAGAACTTATACATTAGTGATGCTTACCACTCCAAAAAAATTTATCTTTCATTTTTTTTCTTTATTTTTGGTTATCCTTATTTTTGGTTATCCTTTTTCTCTTAATCTCTTCTTATCTTTTAAATTCTTTCACCAAATTTTGTGGGTGTAATTCACTGAAAACCCTCACGAGACTACACTCGTCCATTAGGGTAACCTAGGGGTTTAACGGCTTGTTGCACATGCTAAGTGCAATCGTGAGTCCTACAAAAGTGGATTAGGATTTTGCTTGAGGACTAGCAAAAAGTAGGTATGAGGGTGTGATGAGTATGATTTATATGCATGTTTTACATCAATTTTTATGCCTATTATTTGCTATATTTAATGCTTCTTGGGTATTTTGTTAGTGTTACTTTGCAGATTTTAAGTTAAAAGCAAATTAGAAGAAAAAGAACGAAAATTAGCAAATTGGCGATATCAAATGAACATAAAAAATGTAGAACAAGAGATCTGAAGCAAAGATGGAACATCTCAACATAGCCTTCACCCAAAATCAGAAATTCCACAAAAATCTGGGACTGAAATGGACCAAGTTTGGCCGCCCAGCCCTATATTTCGGCCAAGCAACCGTGGACCAGTCAACGGGAAGGCCAGCTCAGAGGTCAACACGAGTCAAAAAGCAGAATGTCAATACAGTAAGAAGTTCAGCAAGCCAGCTGATTTTCGGCTAGCTAGCCGAACTCTGGCGGTGCTTATGGATAACATTTTCCTAGAAATTTGTGTAAATTAAGAAATTTATGTTTTTGTATTCGACTAGGGTTCTACTGCTCTCTTTTCTATATAAACGCCACCAAGTTTCTTGTACAATATACAACTTTTATTCTCTCTTTTATTTTGAGCAAAAATCAATAAAATTCTGCTGTTAGCCATGAAATCTCAGAGTACTTTCAGCAGGAATTTCGTCAAGGCTTTATCTTAATTGGTGCTCTCTTACCTTCTTTTTACTTTCCTTTTAATTTTCATGATCTCTTTTAATATATAATGTGTTCTATTTTCTTAGTTATGAACTAATTTTTCATAAATAGGGGCATGATATAGGGATTGTAATGATGATATATGATTATGTTTTGTGCAAATTCTCCAATATGTTTTATAAAGTTTATCTTTTATATGCTAAGTTGTGGAATAATTAGTATGAATTCTCCAAATTCTCCAAATTCTAAATCTTGTGCTTTATTATAATTGGTGTGAATAATTAGTCAGAAGATTAGGTTAGAGTCTGAGCGGAGATAACTTAGCAAAAGCTTCTAAGATTAACAACCATAACTCGAAACGTTGAGACGTAAGAGTTGTGCAGTCAAGTAGAAATATCCATCACACTTAATGCATTTTTTGACTAGCAATCTACTAGATCGAGAGATTGTGGATTTTAGATTTAGAAGATAGAATTGGTATTGTTCGAGAGAAAGTACTGATTAGGATAAGAAATTCTGATTGTCAGCATGAATAAGATGAATTAGCACAAGCATAATATTTTATGTGATTACAATTATCAAAAATCATTATCCTAGTTCTTTTCATAATTAAAATAAACCTTTTAGTAATAGTTTAGTTACAACATCTTCCAACTAAATTGATTATTCAAATAGAAATAGGAAAGATTAAGTTTGTACTTGAACAACAATTCTCGTAGGAATGATACTCACTATTATATTACTTGAAAACGATTGGTACACTTGCCATTCGAATCCGCTCATCACAAAACTAATGTGGAATTAAAACTATTATGCAAACTAAAAACTATTAAGCTAACACACAAAATATAACTAAAGAGTGTAGCCGAATTTTCAGTGAAGGGCTCTAGACTATCTCCTTAAGACTCCTCTAGATTAAGAGTTGAGGTTCCACTATGACTTTCTTGGTTGAATACAAGTGTGAGCAAACAATCCCAAGCATATATTAATTAAGCATAAGATATATCAAGCATATAAAGAGATAAACAATATAAGCATGCAAGTTATGTAAACACAAGTGAGCGAGAGAGAGAAAGAGAGATGAGCAATCACAAACACGGGTGATTTGTTTCGAGCTTTAAGCACACTTGTTCTACGTCCCCGCCTTCAACACTATGAAGGATTTTCACTATAATCAATCTCACAAGATCACTCGGTGCCGCAACACCTATAATGAGCTCCCACAAGAACTCTTGGACTGACAAGTCCCTCACTTGTTCCCGCAAGAATAATACACGCAAGCACACTAGCTTGCCGAGGCCGCACCTCTACACTGAGCTCCCACAAGAACTCGTCACAACACGAAGCCACAAGTTCGCTCCTCAAATACAAAGAAGAATACTTGGTGATCTCTACATTTTGATCACCAAAAATAACTCTCACAACAAGAATCCTATAAGATGAATATAGTAATTGAAAACTCAAGCTTGTGTGAGAAAACTAGATAGAATGAGTGGTGAAAAACTCAATAAAGCTCTTTTGAAAACACAAGAGATTTACTCTTGAAAACTCCCTTTTGGATATGGAAATGAATCTCTAAAACTTGCTTAGAAACTCTGTAGAAGAGCTCTAGAAAATAGCCCAAAAATCATACCAAAAAATTTGGCCAAAAGTCCCATTTATAAGGCATCAGAAAACTAGTCGCTGGGGCCAGATTGGCCTGTCGGTCGACCTGCCGATCGACCGGCCAACGGTCATATTTATCACCGTTGGGGTTGCCGGTCGACCACCCGATCGACCACACCCAGGTCAAAAACCTATCGGTCGACCGAGGTAAGAACCAGAGAGCACTGCTTTTTTGGCCGCTCGATCGCTCAGTCGACTGGGGCCAGATCCAGAGAGTAACTCTCTGGATCGGTTGACCGCCCGGTCGACCGGCCCTCAAACCAGGCTATGTGCATGTTTTTGTGCACATCGGTCGACAGCTCGGTTGACCGACCTCTGGTTCGGTCTACCACCAGAAGCGTAGGTCTGGATTTAAGAGATTAAAACTTGATCTTTTGAAACCCTATAAATTCTAATAAAATACCATAAAATCTATAAAAATAAGTTCTTATAAATACTTTGAAATACAAATATGTATGATAAAAATCAACACATATTACAAACAATTTGAACTATTTTTGCGATATAGAAATTTAGCTTTAAACAAAAAAAATGATATTTTTCAAAAACCAAACTTCTAATGAAAATATGATTTTTTTAAAACTTGTTCAAATACAAAACAAGACATTAAAACTCATTTGAAGCATAGTGTGTATGAATATGATCCAATACACATATAATATGAAATATCTATGTTTTTGTCATTTAGCTTTAAATAAAGTTTGATTTAAATAAAACTCAAACACATGATATAGAAACATCAAATAAATTTTTCTAAACATTTGAACCAACAATGTGTATGGACGAAATCTAAAACATATATAAAACATGTAAACTTGTTTTGATAAACTCTATTCATGAAACATAAAGATATCTACATTGACGCTCAAATCAAAACGGTAATTTCTAAAAACAAAGTTATTCTTATGAAAACACATATAAACTTTGCGTGTGTGTATATGAGCTTGAGAAATCCACAAAAATCTATCCTTTATATTTTATCTAAAAACATAACATCTTAACACTTACAAACTTGACTAAAGTCTTGAAAATCTTCTCTTGAAAATCTTCTTCTCCATCTTGACTTGGTCCAAACCTTGATCTAAAGAGCTAGACTCCTCTTGAGTACTTGATGTGATTTTGAAGCGCGAGCGCTTAAATCAACACGCGCTAGCCTCAAAACTTGACTTTGAATCTTTTGTTGAAGCTAAACACTGACTAAAATCTTAGTAGAATATCTGAAACAAAATGAGCACAAGATCATTAGTACTATAACAACATGAGTTAATCATCATTAAAATTAGAGTGAAGGGCCTTTGGGCCAACAATCTCCCCCTTTGTTATTATGACAAAACTAATGGAGTTATATATGCATGGATTAAAAATAAGCTTCATAGAAGCTCCCCCTTAACTCATGCATAGAAAAAAAAATAAAGATATTCAGTGAAGGCTCATAAACAAAACAAGCATATATGCATAAGCAATAATATTAAGCATGCATATATAAATTCTCTCAATTCTTCTCCTCTTTTTTTGTCAATTCGTCAACAAAGGAGTAAAGATAAACAACAATATAAATGTATAGGCGATATACATTCATGAAGAGGAGAGATGTTAAGTTAACTCCCCTTACATACATGCATTACATGGAGAAGAGATGACTAGACCCTAACCTTCATAAGCATAATATACAATGTGTAGATGGTGATGTTAAGCTCCCCCTACACACATGTACTACATATAAAGAGAGGTCAAGCTCCTCAATATGTAAAGTACACTCAACATGAATCTGTATATAGAGGAGATGTTACTCTCCCCTTGCATATAAGTAATACATATCAAACAAATTTTGAAAATTTTTGATAATACTTAAAATAAAATTTTGAAATTTCTCGTAGTCACAAAATAAATTATGATACCAATTATAAATTTTGATACCAATTGAATGTGAAAAATGAAGTATGAAACCAATTGTAAGTTTTTGATACCAATTGAAGGTAAAACATGAAATATATTTTAATACCAAAAAAATACCAATTGAAATTAATGCATAAATTTGTAAAGATACCAATTAACATTTAGAATTAAATCAAGCTTAGCATAAACCTTTTGTGCTTAAATAAAATATGTGGAATTGTAAAATAAGTACAATCTAAATCACATATATGTATGTATGAAAATAAAAATATGATCAGCACGATTTTACATCATTTTTATGCTCCAATTATTTATTATTTGTATACAAATAATGCTACTCGGGTATATTTGATTAAATTTTGTAGGAAACAGGTAAAAGAAAAGAAAGAGCAATTCAATTACTTTCGACAATGAAATCACGCAATTTGAAAAGATTGAGGTTATCTTCCGACATGATGTTGTATTCTAATCATAATTTTAGCTACAAGACTCCGAAAGAGGTCATTCAAGATGTCTACAGAAAGAGAATTCGAATACAATTTTTGTGTTGAGAGTTTTTGCTGAATCGACTGTTTAGTTGCTCGTATTGGCCATTTACAAAATCAGCCTGCGTCAAAACTGAATTAATTTGTAATATGTATTTATTGAGGGGTTTTTTGTAAAATACCTTATTATATAAAGAAAAACAGGGCTGCCGGATGGAGGGTCTTTTTCTAGGTTTTTTTTGGTTTTGTATTTTTTTTTCCTTTCCTCCAGTACTCATTACGGCTGGTGATTTTTGGCCGAATTTCTCTTCTTAATATTAAATAATTTTTCATAATGTATTTGTAATGGCTACTGCTTTATTTCTTTCAATGATTCTAAACTCTTGTTTTTTTTTCTTCAGTCATTCAAAACCATTGTCATTATTCGACCTCGTTCACCACGCAAAAGGGAGAAGGCAGGCGGCCTTGGCATCCTATTTACGCACACGGAGAGTTTGTTGAACCGCGTGCGTGGTGGGCAAGCTGAGGGGGTTGCTGCGTTGGTCCTCACGCATAGAAGGCAGCTGTGTGGCTTACATGGTGATGACGGCTGCCCATTTACAGGTAATTAAGAGTATTAGTTATTTAATTAGTGTGAATTATTTAATTAATGATTTAATTAGTTAACTTGATTAGTTTAAATTTAGATCAGTTTAATTTAGTGGTTTACTGCAATTAATTATCTAGTTTACTTATGCATTATTTATTTAATATCTAGTCATTAATTATACCATAGTAGTTAGACACCCAGTGCGCATCTGAGGTAGATGAACCTAGGCTAGATGATCGTGTGGTCAACCTGTAGTCTTCTATTTAGGGTTGTACTGACCAATTGACGTACCACTTTTAGGAGATTAATTTCTAAAATAACTAGTTATTTGACAAGCTATGTATCGGAGGCTAATAGTCCATGCTTAGAGTTTTGTTGCCTTTATGATATTTATTTAATTTACTTAATTTACCTTTGATGGATCATGTAACTAGATAATACCCTGTACTTAGATTTAATTTTCAGACTTAATTTTCCTGTTAGAAGTAGAGATTTGGTGAGTAACAGACCAGTATGAAGATCAAGATTGACCACTTAATGCTAATCTATGGGATTCAATCCTAAAGTGCTTGACTTCATTTTCTTAGATTGACACGTAGTTTAGAAATTTCACTCACAAACCTTTCACCGAATTCACCCAGAAGTGTTGAAACTGTAAGAGCCACATGTCCCTATGGATCGACCCTCAAGTGCTATATCGAACGATTGTACACTTGCGGTATTTTTACTTAGTCCTAGCGAATACCCTATCGAAGGACGCTGTTCTGAAGGATGATTTGGATCTTGACAGTGATGGTAACTCATTTGATGGTATGAAGAAAATGAATAGTTCGTAGGATGGATGTATTCAGTAAAGTCTGGAAGAGAGGTTGGTGGATGGAAAGGAGTATCTGGCCTATAAAATGGATCATAACCAAATGAATTTTGATAGGCCATGGGAAAGGATTTTTTTTAATTTTTGATTTTTTTAACAATTCGATAATAGTGCCAAAACTAATGATAGAACACCATGTCCCCGGTAATGGCGCCAAAAACATGATGGGGATTTTGCTCTCTCAATTCCACATATTTTAAGGACCTACAAACGAATCCTATCTATCAAACTTTAATTCGGGTATTGGAATTATTCTGATTCTGCATGGGACCAATGATATAGAAATTCTCAATCCAATTGGTCCTACACTGAACCATCACATCCATCTTGGGGATTTGATAATGATCATGAGAAACTGATGAGCACATTAGAGGAAAGTTTCGAATCTATGCAACAGACTATGGTTGAAACTAATCAGCAGTTAATTGAGGCACGTGCTCACATGGATAAGATAATGACACATATCAGCCAACATGCTTCAACCCCAAGTCCAGATCAAGTTTAAGAATTTCATCAATTTCCACAAGTTGATTTCAACAGCAATCAAGAGGACAAGCAACCAACATTCGAGGAGTCTTTTGAAAACTTAAGTCAACTTTCACAAGAAAAACTCAGTGACAATGTTCAATACTTGGTCAGTCTAAATAGGACTGCAAATGAGATAGTGGGAAAGTGAAGAATTCCTTATCCACTCAATCTGTTCCTGAGCCAAAGCCTTCAATTCTAGAACACATTCATTTTCATGAAGCGAAAAAATTTAAAATTTTGAGATCCGACGAGCAAATCGATGATCATATTGATGTGTCTACTCATTCCATCGAGATGCCCTTCGAGTCCACTCCATTGTTTAATTTGAATCGTATTGAAGAGCTTGTTGAGGAAGTTGTGAATGTGCATGAAGTGTACAAACTTGATAATGATCGTCAGTGTCTGGATGAAGTGATTAGAAATTATTTGGCTATACATACGCCTCATGTGGAGTAAGTTGAATCTTATTGTGAAGATGAATGTGATAATGATGAACTTTTGCTTGAAGAGAAATTTGAGGATGAATTTTCTAAGTTCTGTGAAAACACAAGTGTTGAGGAGCATAATATATTATCTACTCATATGGAGAAATGAAGCACACTGATCAAATATGCGAGGATGCCTATATGGATAATGAGCCTTTGTCTTGAGTTTTTTACTGAAGAGTGTGATCATAGTGGTGAGAAAACATGCATTGAGAATATTGAATTTAGAGTTCTCTTTGAGAAAAGAAAACTCAATTTAAGTATCTTCATTTTTGATGAGCTAACCAATGATCAAGCTTTTGAAAACATGATTCAAGAATTTTTAATTGATCAAAGCTTTGAAAACCTATTTGAAGACAAACTTATATGTTTGGCTGAATCAGTTAGGGATGCTTTGGTTAGTTACACATCTCCAAAGAAAATTATTGATCTAAGTTTTGAGGTGATGTTTGAGGATGAGCTTCATAGGCAATCATATTGTGGCCACTCTAATTATGCTGTGTAACAATGATGAATTTATGAGAAAAAGGGAAGAAGAAAAGGAGGAGATGGAGGAAAGTGATGAATACGTTGGAGAGGATGAAATTAAAGATGATAAAAGATTAACATCTCTAATTTGTTTCTTGAAGAGAACCCATTGGAGTGATGGGAAGCGAGCTCGAGGGAATAGACCTAGAAACATTTAGATGTGAGAGAGACGTGAGATTGTATATATGTATATATTTGTTTTATTTTTCTTTTAGTTTGTGAGTCTTTTTTATTTTTCATTGAGTTAGTTGAGTCAGTTTTAGTGAGTCTTTTATTTATCTCTTTCTCTAACCTATGTGCCGAGTTTATTACAAATGATACAGGATAAGTAAGGAGGCATCCACCACACACAGGGAGCATTTTTATTGTTCGGCAGCTGGGTTCTCTAGCGCACTGTGAGTATTTCTAATTCTACCATAATGTTTACATTCTATACCTTTTGTATGCTTGGATTGTATGATCAACATGATTGTGTGCATGTTTTGAATGTGTAAATTACATGTTAGATTCCTTTTATCCCTGTATTCATGTGTGTGCATGAGGACATGGCACAGTTTAGGTGTGGGGGAGATTCACATATTTCTTTTGTTTTAGGAGTCTTTTTAGTTTTGTTTTGGTTTTAGGGTTTTTGCTTTATTTTCTTTTCTTTCGTTATCTTAATTTTCTTATAGGAGTCTTAAAAAAATTGAAAAGAAAGAAAAAAAATTTGAAAAGTTTCTACAGGTAGATAGCTAGTATGTGAGTGACTTGGTATCCATGAGTAGATTTTAAAGGTAAGATCAAAATGAAAGAGTCATAAAATCTTAAAATAAAATTAAAATATAAAATGGACATACCATCTAAACTTAGTCTAAGTGATTATGTGCCCAATAGCACTTACACTATTAAGTTTATAGGCTTGGGATATTTATTACTACTAGAATACTAAAAATATATATATATATAGTAAAAGATTATTAATAAGTCTTATCTTGTGGCTTTAGTTGCTTGAGTAATTAAGTCCGTAGGAGTATTTTTACACTTATTGCCCTAAACCATCTAGTTTAGGTGCATTGGCCTAAAGTTCGTTACATGGGTAGCTGAGAAAGCCTTATAAGATAAGGCACCATAAAAATATAATAGTTTTGATTATCAATTAGTTAGGTGCCTTGGCCTCACGAAGTCTCGGTATCTACGCGAAAGATAGTTAAAAATTCTTGAAAAAAAAGAAAAAGAAGAAAAAAATTTGTTATCACAAAAACAAGTATGAAAGTTGTAGTTAAATATTCCCAAGCTTGAAAAACATCACAATCACGGGTTGCATAAAATCTGAAAATTAGAACAGGTGGTGTAAAGTTTTAGATTTGACTTTATTTTATAGCCATTATGATTTCTTGAATGAGGTTTACTAAAAATGAAGCTATTGGAAACTTGTGATCTTGCGAACTAGTTAACTTGAATAAAATAATAATAATTTTTTCTTTCTTGATTTTCAGTTATCCTTATTTTTTTTGTTTATTCCTTAATCTCATTCTTTTATAGATTTTGTGGGTGTAATCCACTGAAAACCCTCACGAGACATAACTCGTCCTCTTGGGATAACTTAGGGGTTTAACGGCTTGTTGCACGCGCTAAGTACAACCGTGATTCCTACGAAACTGAGTTAGGTTAGGTTACCTTTGATTTTTTTTTTTAGTAGTTTAGCTCGAGGACTAGCAAAATATAAGTGTGGGGGTATTTGATCAACACGATTTTACATCATTTTTATGCTCCTAACTATCAATTATTTGTATATAAATAATGCTACTTAGGTATATTTGATTGAATTTTGCAAGAAGCAGGTAAAAGAAAGAGAAATAGGATCCAATTACTTTCGACAATAAGATCACGCAATTTGAAAAGATTGAGGGTTATCTTCCAATATGTTGTATTCTAATAATAATTTTGGCTACAAGACTCCGAAAGAGATTATTCAAGATGTCTACAGAAAGAGAATTCAAAATCTACAATTTTAGTGTTGAGAGTTTTTGCTGAATCGACTGTTTGGTTGCCCGTATTGGCCATTTATAAAATCAGCCCGAGTCAAAACTGAATTAATTTGTAATATATATTTGTTGAGGGGCTTTTTTGTAAAATATCCTTATTATATAAGGAAAACAGTGTTGCCGCATGGAGGGTCTTTTTCTAGGTTTTTGTTTTTAGGTTTTGTATTTTTTTCCCTTTCCTCTAGTACTCATTGGGGCTGGTGATTTTTGGCCGAATTTCTCTTCTTAATATTAAATAATTTTTTCATAATGTCTTTGTAATGGCTACTATTTTATTTCTTTCAATGATTCTGAACTCTTGTTTTTTTCCCTCAATCATTAAAAACCATTGTCATTATTCGACCGCGCTCACCACGCAAAAGGGAGAAGGCAAGCGGCCTTGGCATCCTGTTTACGCACACGGAGAGTTCCTTGAACCGCGTGCGTGGTGAGCGACACTGAGGGGTTGCTGTGTTGGTCCTCGCGCATAGAAGTCGGCGGTGCGACTCACATGGTGATGGCAGCTGCCCATTTACAGGTAATTAAGAGTATTAGTTATTTAATTTGTGTGAATTAATTTAATTAGTTTATTTAATGATTTAATTAGTTAACTTGATTAGTTTAATTTAGATCAGTTTAATTTAGTGGTTTACTGCAATTAATTATCTAGTTTACTTATGCATTATTTATTTAATTATCTAGTCATTAATTATACCATGAGTAGTTAGACACCTAGTGCGCATCTAGGGTAGATGAACCTAGGCTAGATGATCATGTGGTCAACCTGTAGTCTCCTAATTAGGATTGTACTAACCAATTGACGTACCACTTTTAGGAGATTAATTTTTAAAATACTAATTATTTGATAGACTATGTATCGGGGGTTAATGGTCCTTGCTTAAGGTTTTGTTGCCTTTATGCTATTTGTTTAATTTACTTAATTTACCTTTGATGGATCATGTAACTGGATAATCCATGTGCTTAAATCTACTTTTCAAACTTAATTTGCATATTAGAAGTAGAGATTTGGTGAGTAACAACCGACCAGTATGGAGATCGAGATTGACCACTTGATGCTAATCTAGGAGATTCAATCCTAGGTGCTTGACTTCATTTTCTTAGACTGACACGTAGTTTAGAAATTTCACTCACTAACTTTTCACCCAATTCGCCTAGAAGTGTTAAAATTGTAAGAGTCACCTCTTCCTGTAGATCGACCCTCAAGTGCTACATCGAATAACCGTACACTTGCGGTATTTTAAAGCAAGGAGAGTGAAATATCCCATCAAAATACCACTTGAAATTTGGTGCATACATATATAGAAATCAAACTATGAGTATATAAAATGAATAGTTTATGAAAAATTATGTATAACTCATAACTACCACCCTATTCATACACATGTTTGAAAGATATTCATTAAAAGCATACAAGGCATGATCGCCCATCCAACCGCCTTTTGGTTGATAGGGGTTTTCAAAAATATGATTCGAAGATATTTTAACATATTTGAAAACTCTACAAATTGAAGAATACGAAACTAGTTTTATGATAATTAACAAAATCCATCAAGCAAGAATAAAAACAAATGTATATTCATGAAACATGTATATCACAAGAGTTGTCACTCAAATTCTATAAAGCTCAAAAATTTGCTCATAAAATAAAGTCATGAGTAAACATAAAAGTGAGTGTACAAGAATCATGTGAACATCAAATTCATGAAATAAACAATAAAACTCAAAACATATGAAAATCATAAAAATTTATTTTTCATTAAAACTAAACAAGCTTCAAGGTTTATATATTTTTTTGTCGAAACTAAAAGTATACATACATATCCCAAACATAAACGAGTCCATAATAGAATTTGCATGAAAGCATGTGACTCAAGAATATACATGTATATCTATTAGTTTTAGACAAACTCCGCCAGTGCACCGTTCACTGTCTGTCCCAAGCCAGGATAAAGGAGGAGGGTTGTGGTAGGCCTGAGACAGCCAACGTAAAATATTGTCACATACTATAAACTTGAACCAAGAATTAAATTTCGTTGGGGCGTTCCCTACTGAATTGTTGGCCCAATGGCCTTCCACTCTAGTTTTGATGATGATCAACACTCATGTAGTTATGTTTACTAATATTCTTGTGTTTCTAAGTTTCAGATCATTAACAGATATTAGGTTGGTGATTAGCTTCAACAAGGTGATTAGAAGCTATTCATGATGATTCCGGTGCCAAAGCTTAAAGATCATACCTTTGCACTTGGAGAATCACGGAGTTTGGACCGAGTCTACTTGAAGATGAAGATCGTCAAGAAGACTTAGGTATCTAGTTTAGAGTTTGTGTTTTAGATCCATATTTGTAAAGCTTAGTTTAGTTGATATGCTCAAGTGCACAAAGCACACACGTTTCATGATTTGGTTTTTGGTTTTCATGAATAATAGATCAAAACAAGTTTACTTTATACCTATGTATATTAGATATGTTCTAGATATACATACATGCTTTAAACTTGCTAGACAAACTTATTTTGACTATCCTATTCATGTTTTGGAAAATTCTAGTTTGATAAAATACAAGTTTTGTTTTGATAAAATTGACAAGACACAAAAATGAATTGATATGATTGATATATGTCTTGAAATTTTTATCACAAGTTTGGTTATCAAAGTAAAATGATAAAACAAGTTTTAGAAAAACATATTTTTAGAAAAACAGTTTTTATTGTGATTAAAACTATTTTTTAGATTTACTGTGAATTTATGGGATTTTTATTGAGTGAAAAGACCTATTTTCAAATCCCGTATCTGTGCAGAACTGAGGATTGGCTGACAGGCCAAGTCGGTCGACCGCACCATAGGCCGGTCGACCGGGACGGTCGACCGACGTGCACAAGTCTGTGCACGTTTTGGAGTCTCTGGGACGGTCGACCGGGCCGGTCGACTGAGATGAGAGTTCTGCTCTCAGGATGTTTCAGTCGACCGGGCCGGTCGACCGCTATTGCCCAACGGTCACATTTTTGACCGTTGGCGGTCGACCGGACCGGTCGACCGGCAGTCTGTCAGACTGCCAACTCAGCCTAACGGCTAGTTTTGTATAGGGGCTATATAAACCCCATCTCTTTGGGGATTTTGGCCAAGTTTTTTTAAGAGAAAATTTCCAGTTTTCTGAAGTATTTAAAAGAGTTTTAAAAAGAGTTTTTGGGGCTTTAAAACTTCTCATCTTTATTTGTTTTGGGTTTTTGGAAAATCAAAGAAAACTAGGTTTTGGGATTTTGATTTGGTATTTCAATTTCTATCATATACAAGAGATTTCCCAAGTAGTTTTTCTTTGTTGCTAGTTTCCAAAAATACTTTGATTCCACACTTGAGCTATATCTTCTATCCTAAACTATTTAGGATCTTGTTTTGTGGAAAAAGAAAAGGAAAGAGGTTTGTGGTTGAAATATACCACTTGTTGTAAACCCTTGATTTCTTGAGTTGCTCCCTCTTTGGTAGAGGTGGAGATTGTTGTATTGGGTTGTTGGTTTGGATCCCTCTTCGGTAAAGGTGATTGAGTTTGGTTGTAAACCTCTTCGGTAGAGGTGGTTGTTGTTGTTGTTGGTTGTTGGGCCTCGGTGGAGGTTGTTGTTTGAGAGAGGAGTTCGGTACTCCTAGAGTTGTAAGAAATCCTCTTTGGTAGAGGTTCCCTCGGTGGGAGTTGAGATAGTGAAAATCCTACACGGTGGTGTAGGCGGGGATGTAGAGCAAGGTGCTCGAACCTCGAAACAAATCTTGGTGTTTGCGATTGCTCCCATTGTCTCTCTAAGTCCCTCTCTTATATTTGTGCAAAGCATCATATTCACATCATATCATATTTGCTTGTGTTGTGCATATTTCATATTGCCTTGCATTTATTCATATTGCTATTCATTCTTATATGCTTGGCTTGATTGTGTGTATTTTATATTGCTTGGATTGCTTGTGTGTGTGTGCCTAACTTATACTCATCCAACAAGAGCTTCACATAGCACCTCAACCCATTTCAAGGGAATCAAGGGAGTTAGTTCAGAGCCTCGCAAGGGGAATTCGGCTACACTTGTTGTATTGTATTAGTTTGTGCATAATTTGCATTAGCTTCCGCATTTAGCGCACTTAGTTTGCATTTAGTTTCTTAGATTAGCACTTACACCTATTCACCCCCCCTCTAGGTGTTTTTCATGAATGACGCGCTACATCGGAGCCTGGTGTAGTGAAAAGTGGGCAAGGGTTGCTAGGTCGTCATCTAGAAACGACGTGCCACATCGACGCTCAGATGTAGTGTCAAATGAGCAAGGGTTCTCACACTTTTATGAGCAGGTGACGGTAAAGAAGTTAGCTCATGAATATAGGATTAGGTTAGCATCATGGAACATAAGTTTTCTTAAAGGTAGATTAGCAGAGTTAGTTGATGCTATAGTTAGACTGAATGTTAGTATTTTGTATGTGCAGAAAACTAAGTGGGTAGATGAAAAAACTAAAATTATAGAGACTTGGGGTTATAAACTTTGGTATACTGGTAGAGATAGAAATCGTAATGGGGTGGGTGTGATCATAGATAAACAATTACTTGAGGATGTAGTAGAGGTTAGGAGAAAGGATGATAGGATTTTACTAGTTAAACTTATTTTAGGTGGGGAGATTTTTAATGTTATTAGTGTCTATGCACCACAAATAGGACTTGATGAGTCAAGTAAGCGTCAATTTTGGGAGGATTTAGATGAGATTGTGCAAGGCATACCCATTACAGAAAAGCTTTTCATAGGCGGTGACCTTAATGGGCATGTAGGAACTAGTGGTTATAGGTTTGATAGTGTATACGGAGGATTTAATTTTGGGGAAAGAAATGAACCAGGTAACTCGATTCTAGATTTTGCTTTGTCATATGATTTGATCTTAGCGAATACTTGGTTTAGGAAGAGAGAAACTCATTTGATCATTTTTAGAAGTGGATCAAGTGTGAGCCAAATAGATTTCTTTTTATTAGAAAAGTAGATAGAGGTTATTATATTGATTGTAAGGTAGTACCGGATGAGAGTGTAGTAACCCAACATAGACTCTTAAATTTAGATGTTAGGATTAGAAGGAGGTTTAGAAATATTAAACGTAAGTCAGATCCTAAGATTAAGTGGTGGCGGCTAAAAGAAAGTAACCAAGGAGTTTTTGTAGATCGAGTAGTACATGAAGCAGATTGAAAAGCCTAAGATGATTTCAGTACAACATGGAATAAAATTTCTAACTGCATTAAAAGAGTAGCTAAATATGTACTTGGTGAGTGACGGGGTGGTGCTCCACCATGTAAGGACACATCATGGTGGAATGAAGAGGTAAAAGCTGCCATTAAGATCAAATGAGACTCTTATAGAGATTTGAAGAAAAATTGTGATGGAGTGAGTTTTGAGACGTATAAACTAGCCAAGAAGGAGGCTAAGAAAGCTATTTAGAATGCAAGACTAAAGTGTACAAAGAAGTATATGAGAAGTAAGACATTAAAGAGGTTGAAAAGGATATATATAGAATTGCTCGAATAAGGGAGAGAAAGACTAGAGACTTATGTACTATGAGGTGTGTCAAAGATGAGGATCAGAAGGTTTTAGTTCGAGATGAAGAAATCAAGAAAGATGGAGAGAGAGTATTTTGACAAATTGTTCAATGGTAATTCTACTCAAGACTTAGATGACCTTACCATTCAATGCCAGGATATGAACTATAATTATATGCGCAGAATTAGTGAATCTGAAGTTAAAGAGGTCTTGAAGAGAATGAAGTCAAGAAAAGCTGTTGGCCCAGATGGAATTCCTATTAAGGTATGGAGATGCTTAGGAGAGGTGGATGTGAGATGCTGACAAACCTCTTTAGCAAGATCTAACTAACTAAAATGATGTCAAATGAGTGGAGGAAGAGTATCTTAGTACCTCTTTATAAGAACAAGGGTGATATATAGAGTTGTTCAAACTATCATGGAATAAAACTCCTGTGTCACACCATGAAGCTTTGGGAAAGGGTAATTGAACACAGATTAAAGCAAAATGTTACAATATCAGAGAACCAGTTTGGGTTCATGCCGGGGCGATCGACGACAGAGGCTATTCATTTGCTTCGTCAACTTATGATAAGGTGCCAAGAGAGTAATTTTGAGAGAGGAAGAGAAATTTGCATATGGTCTTTATTGATTTAGAAAAAAACTTATGATAAGGTGCCAAGAGAGGTATTATGGTGGATATTGATGAAAAAGGGAGTCCCCATCAAATATATTGACATAATTAAGGATATGTACGATGGAGTAGTGGCAATGTTAGAACTAGTGGAGGCACAACAAGCGATTTTTCTATCACAATTGGATTGCATTAAGGGTCTGCATTGAGTCCATTCTTATTCCCCATAGTGATGGATGAGCGTACTAGAGCTATTCGGGATGAGAGACCTGAAATACACCTAGAGGGGGGTGAATAGGTGTACTAGCTAATCTAATGACAAATGATGCAAAATTAAAAACTCAATTGCAGCACACGATGTGTAACCAAAGAGTGTAACCGAATTCCCTGAGAAGGGCTCTAGACTATCTCCTCGAGATTCTTCTAGATTAAGAGTTGAGGTGCTATATAAAGCTCTCTTGTTCAACACAAGTATGGACACACACAAACTATATCTAGCAAATAGATATGTGCAATATAAAGCAATGCAAGATATAAGAGAGATAGAGTTAAGAGATAGTAGATCAAACACAACAATAAGATATATTTCGAGGTTCGAGTCACTGCTCTACGTCCCCACCTTCACACAAAGGATTTTCACTATATGTCCACACAGGACCTTCCACAGAGGGACCTCCACTGAGGAATTACAACTCTATACTTAGAGTACACTACTCTCTCAAATACAATCATCTCTACATAAGAGGGACAAGACACAAAGCCAAAACTCAATCACCTCTACAAAAGAGGGATAGGCACAAAGCCAAAATAAAGAAAAGATTACAAACTTGATCCAATGATCACAAACACCACTTGGTGATCACAATAGACCACAAACAATTTTTCTCATAAAAACAAGATCCTATAGATAGGATTAGAGATGATAGCTCAAGTGTGAGAAAATAAAATGTTTAGAAATAAAAATAACAAAGAAAAATACTGGGAAAAATACTAGATAGATATGAAAATAAGGATCTAAACCAATTTTTCAAAGACTCTCTTTTCTTTGATTTTTTCTACACTTTAAAAATAAATAAAAGATAAAACTTTTTGGCTCAAAACTGTTTTAAAACTTGTTGCTAAACACTTGAAAAGATAGGAGAATAGCTCTTGAGAAATCTTTCTGATCAAGACATTACAAACACTCTTTGCAACTCTCTTACAAAAACTTTATAAAGTAAAATGTAAACTTGAAGCTCAAGGATGTAAGTAAGAGTGAAAATTAGAAAGAGAGATTTTAAGAACAGAAAAACTCAAATAAAACTTTAAAAATAATAGCACAAAAGCAAATTGAAACTTTTTCTCTTTTAAAGCAAAAACTAGATTTTCAGTAAAATTTGTTGTTGTGAAATATTCAATCTCAATGACCCTTTATATAGGTTTTAGAAAAACACTTTTAAAATAGTTTTACCAGGTCTAAAGAGGAAGAAATTGATCTTAAAATTTTAACTTTTCTCATTTCAAAAGAAACATATTTTAAAACAGTTTTTAAAGGAGCTAGATGTTACTGCCAATCTGACAGTCTGTTGGTCAATTTTGAGCACAGTTTTCAGGTCTAAAATGTCAGAATGTAGAAATAAGTATATAGGAATAATTTGTAAATCATTAAGTACTCTTTTTAATGCAACTTAACTTAACTCAATATACTTTCTGAGTAGAAAGTTATCAATAAAATACTGAAATGTGTCAATCAAAAACTGTAACTGTTTTCAGAATACAAACAGACTTCAACCCAATATTTGACATCTTTAATATTTGAATCAGAAAATGATTATTAAATAAAAAATGTAGTCCTGAAAGTTATATTTGAAATGAAATATAAATCATATCAATTTAATATAAGAATAAAAGTTATGATAAGAAACTAAAAGGGTGTCGAGCAGATCAGAAGAACAGTTAGCCGCCCGATCGACCAAGAAAACCCAATATATGTGTACTTGAAATTCAAAATCGGTTAAACCGAAAATCAAACGTATTGAACTTGTGTGTGTGAACTTGAGCATATCAACACTAGTCTATCTTATACAAGATTTAAAAACAAACTAAAACTAAACACAAACCGAAGTTTTCTTGTAGAACTCTTTCTCCAAGCCGACTCGACCCAAACACGATCCAAAGAGCTTAACTCCAACCGAGTGCTAGATGCGATCTTGATGCACGAGCTCTTGAATTGTTAGCTTCAAAACTTCTTTATTGAAGCTAAGCATCTACTAAGTTCTTGATAGTAAATCTGAAACTATATAAACACAAGATCATTTGTACTATAACTACATGAGTTAATCATCATTATCAAAACTAGAGTGATGGGCCTTTGGGCCAACAATCTCCCCCTTTTTGATGATGACAAAACTCATGGATGTATATATGCATAGATTAAAGACAAGCTTCATAGAAGCTCCCCCTTAACTCATGCATAGCAATAAACAAATAGATATTCAATAAAATGCATAAACTAAACACAAACATATATGCGTAAACAAAGATATAAATATGCATATATAAACTCTCTAAATTCTTCTCCCCTTTTTGTCAATTCATCAACAAAGGGATGAAGACAACCAAATAATAAAGATGTATATGCGGTATACATTCATGAAAAGGAGAGACAATAAGTTAGCTCCCCCTGCATACATGCATTACATGGAGAAGGGATGACTAGACCCTAACCCACATAAAGCATAATATATAATGTATAAACAAAGATGTTAAGCTATCCCTACACACATGCACCACATACAGAAGAGAGGCCAAGCTCCTCAATATGTAAAATACAATAAACATGAATCTATAAATAGAGAAGATGTTAAGCTCCCCTTACATATAGGCAAAACATATCAACAAATTTTGAAACCACTTTTTAAAATAAAATTTTGAAATTTCTTGATGTCAACAAAATGAATTATGATACTAATGAAATCAAATTGTAGTTGACAAAATAAAAGTTGGTACCATTTGTCGAGAAAAAAATTTAAGATACCAATAGTAAATTTTGATACCATTTGAAGGTGAAACATGAAGTACATTTTGATACCAAATAAATACCAATTGAAATCAATGCATAAGCTTGTAAAGATATCAATTAATATTTGGAATAAAATCAAGTTAATTTAAACATAATTTGTGCTTTAAAAATGTAAAGACATTGTAAAATAAGTACAATCAAATCATATATATGTATGTATAAAAATAAAAATATCAATTGAAATTTGAAGTATGCATATATAAGAAAACAAAATATGAGTATACAAAAGTAAAAATCCATGAAGATCATGTGTATAACTCATACCTACCACTCTTATCATGCATAAGTTTTAAAAGATATTCTATAAGGGTATACAAGGCATGGTCGCCCATCCAACCACCCTTGGAAGGTAAGGGTTTTCAAAAATGTGATTTGAAAATATTTTAGCATAATTTGAAAATCACTACCACATGAAAAATATTGAACTAATTCAAAATAGTTTTCAAAATTAGTTTGAAATCCTTCAAGTAAGGAATGAAACAATAAGTTGTTGGCCCGGAGGCCTTCCTCTCTAGTTTGATGATGATTAACTCATGTAGTTATGTTTACTAATAATCTTGTGATTTTAGTTACAGATCATTAATCAAGATATTAGTTGGTGATTGCTTCAAAAAGAGGAGTTTGGAAGCGTTCACTTGGTGATTCCCGAGCCCGAGTGTCAAGATGATACATAGCCATGCTCGTTGGATCACGGTGTTTGGACCGAGTCGACTTGAAGATGAAGATCGTCAAGAAGACTTAGGTATCCATAGTTTAGAGTTTGTTTAGATCCATTTGTAAAGCTTAGAATAGTTGATATGCTCAAGTGCACAATACACACACGTTTTATGTTTGGATATTGGTTTTTCGGTTTTGGTTTAACCAATATTTATTTTCATGAATAGTTGATCAAAACAAGTTTAAATGGTTTTTATGTATATTAGATGTGTTCAATATACATACATGCTTCATATCTTAAACAAACTTATTTTGATATGTCTATTCATGTGTTTTAGGAATAATCAGATTTCCTATTGAAAAATACAAGTTGGTAAAATACTAGTTTTGGTTTTTGATAAAAATGATAAGACACAAAAATAGTCTAACTTGCTTGATATTTGAGTTAAAATTTTATCACATGTTTATATATCAATGCAAAATGTTAAAACTATTTTTGGGATTTTTAGAAGAGATAAAAGATTTTTTAGAAATATTTTAACTGTTTTTCTGACCCAGTTTCTGACACAGACTGTGGCTGACAGGCCAGGTCGGTCGACCGTGCGGTCGACCGAACCATGGGCCGGTCGACCGTTGCGGTCGATCGACGTGCACAGCCTTGTGCACGTCTGGCAGACACAGGGCCGGTCGACGTGCGGTCGACCGGACCAGAGAGCTTTGCTCTCTTTATCTGGGCGGTCGACCGGGCAGTCGACCGGACCAGAGAGCCTGCTCTCTGTATCTGGGCGGTCGACCGGATGGTCGACCGAATTTCCCCAACGGTCATATTTCTGATCGTTGGCGGTCGACCAGGCCGGTCGACCGCTAGCCTGTCAGGCTGCCAGATCAGCCTAACGGCTATATTTTGGAGAGGCCTATAAATACCCCATTTCTTGGGGGTTTTAACAAAGATTTTTAGAGCTAAAATTTTCAGACTTTCTCTACTGTTTTAAACAAGTTTTCAAAAGAGTTTTGTGCCAAAAAGGATTCATCTTATTTGTTTTAGGTTTTTGGAAAAATCAAAGGAAATAGAATTTTGGGAGATTTGTGTTTGTTCTTCATTTCCATTATCTTCAAGAGTTTTCTCAAGATTATTTCTTTGAGTTTTTGTTTTCCAAAACACCTAGTTTTTCCACACTTGAGCTTATCATCTATCCTATTCTATTAGGATCTTGTTTAGTGGAAAAAGGAGAGGTTTGTGGTTAAGATATACCACTTGTTGTAAAAACCCTCATTTGTTGGTTGCTCCCTCTTTGGTAGAGGTTGAGGCTTGTGGTTTGCTCCCTCTAGTGAGAGGTGGAGTTTGTGGTTGTAACCCTCTTCGGTAGAGGTGTTGGTGGTTGTTTGGCTACGGGCCTACCCCTCGGTTGTGAGGCGGTGTTTGAGAGAGGAGTTCGGTACTCCTTGTTGTACAAATCCTCCTCGGTGGAGGTTCCCTCGGTGGGAGTCCTCGGTGGAAAAGATAGTGGATTAGAAATCCTTCTCGGTGAAGGGGGGACGTAGAGCTAGGGGCTCGAACCTCAGAACATATCTTTGTATTTGCGTTTGATCCACTTGTCTCTAAACTCTCTCTCCTTACTTTTGTGCATTGCATCTTTCATAGCATCATATCTATATTGCTTGTGTTGCCTTGCATCTTTCATATTGCTTATCATATTATATGCTTGGCTTGTTTGTGTGTGCCTCACTTGTACTTAACCATAAGAGCTTCATATAGCACCTCAACCCATATCTAGGGGAATCAAGAGGAGTTAGTCCAGAGCCCTTCACGGAGAATTTGGCTATACTTGTTGGTTGTACTAAGTGTGTTGCAAATAGTTTTTAAGCTTCCGCATTTAGCGCATTTAGTTTATAGATTAGCCATATCACCTATTCACCCCCCCTCTAGGTGATTTCAATTGGTATCAGAGCCTACGCTCCTGATACTTAGGTTTAACAACCTAGGAGTGAGATCCTTGTTTGCTAATCTTCATTTGCATTTGCTTGTTTGCATACATATAGTTTGCTCTCATGGATAGCCCTCTTATGTTTGATATTTCTAGACTTGAGATTTGGAAGGTTATGATGAGTTATTATTTGAAGACCCTAGGTTTGCATGTCTTTCTTACCGCTACTAAGAAATGCTATCTTGGTAACCGCATTCATATATGGGCCAATGCACAAGCCTTGAGGCCATTAGAAGCACGCTACCTAAAGAATATCTTTTGCTTGCTTCTAACTTTGATTCTGCATTTGCAGTGTGGAACATGTTGCACAACCACCACCACCTCCAGCTTCAATTGCCAATTCAACCAGAGGAGTATAGTGGAGAACCTGAGTCTCAATGCCACATGGTCCAAGGGAATGACTCCCTTGAGGTACAATCGGAATCTCAACTAGATAATGATGATGCTAGTTCTTCATGTAATGATTTTGTTGATCCCCATGCTTTGAATGAAGAACTATTTATAGTTTGTGAAAAATTGATTGAAAAATATAATGTTTTGAAAAAGAAAAGTCTAGACCTTAACAATGAAAATAAAAATTTGATTTCTAGACTTGACATTATTTTGCAAGAGAAAGATGAGATTTCTAATGAAAGGGATTCATTGAGATCTCAACTTAATCTTGCACTAAAAGAAATTAATTTTTTAAAAAATAAAAATGATTGTGATAATGGTTTGAAAAATAATGAGGTTTTATCTTCAAAGTAGATTCTATTTTAAGAGATAACAATATTTTGAAAAATGAAATTGATTTTATCTCAAAAGAATTAGAGATTTGTTTAAAGAAAAAAAATCTTTGAAAAATGATTTGGATTCACATGTTTGCCATGCTAGGGTAGTTCCATCTAAATCACCCATTGCATGCCACACTTCTTCTTTAATTGAAAAAGATATATCTATGCTTAAGAAGAGTGTTGATTGTTTGGGCTCCACTTTGAGCCAATGTGTAGTGGGTCATACACGTTTGGAATCTTTGTTTCGAAAGAAACAAGTTCCATCTATGCATGCACACCATCCACGGCATACACATGCTCCTCACGGACACACCCATCACATGTATGCTCATGTGTACACTTGTACACATTGTGAACGTAAGGGCCACCTTGCTAAATTTTGCTTTGATAGAATACATGATATAAATTTAGTAAATAAATTTGTTTGGGTTAGGGAAGGTACTAACCCCCACGGACCCAATAGAATGTGGGTACCAAAGACCACCCCTATTGTTTATGATGTAGGTGTGGGCTCTCGCATGACGTGAGAGTTGAGGTACCTTGGAGTGGATGCGTTCCGTGCTTAAAGAGAACAATTTGGATGCATCACTTTCAAGGAAAGTTTGGTGGAGAGGACCACCATGTTTTGGAGATAAGGAGAGTTGCCTTCTAGGTTTTGGTAACGATTCCTAACTCCTATTTATTGTTTACATGCTTTCCATTTTATTCATTTTAGCATGTTTTATTGTTTAGTGATTATCATGTAAATACCATGTTTATTAGACCATTGACATGCATGTATAGCCTTTTGAGACACCCATGTTTAATATGGATCATATTTTTTTTGTGTTCTCACCTTTATTTAGCTATCATGTTTATCATAGTTCTAATAACATGAGGATTTACATAGTAATCATGTTTATGTTTATCATGTTGATTTTTATGTTGTTTTTGATGCTTCATGTTTTGAATATATGTTTAAATGTTAGTTTTTATTAAAACTAGGTATATACTTGTGCATATAGTGGGCCACAAATAAATCTATATATGTTTGAGCTTGAATGCTTATTTGAACCCATTAGATGTGCTAGTATAGTCTAATTTTGATGATTCATACATTTTAAACTTGTATTCCTATTTTTGTTTTGTTTTATGTGTATGAGTTTTCATTTCATGTATATGTTTATTTTGCCAAACTTTAAGATATACATGTATACCCCTTGAGTCATTACTTTTCATGCAAATCTTTATTTATGGACTCAATTGTGTTTGGGGATATGTATGTATACTTCTTGTGTTGACAAATCATACATATACCTTGAAATGAAATTTGTTTTAATGGAAATTTAGTTTTTCATGTTTTCATGTTTAAAGGAATATTCGAGCTTAATTGCCAATTTTCATGATTATGATCTTCACATCTTATTTGTACACTCACATTTATTGTTTACTCATGTGTTTGTTTTCATGAGTCATTTTTATGCTTAATTGACTTGAGTGTTTTGATATCATGTGGATTTCTTATTTCATGAAAAATAATTTGTTTTTATTCCTTGCTTGAAGGATTTCGTACTAGTTAACAAGTTTTTCCATTTAACTAGTTCGTATTCTTCATATGTAGATGTTTTCAAACATACAATATTTTCAAATCTATTTTTGAAAACCCCTACCTTCCACGTGCGGTTGGATGGGAGACCATGCTCATGTATGCTTTATAGTGAAAATCATTTTAAAACTTGAACATGATTGGGAGGATAGGTTATATGAGTAATATCTTGCTATTATTGTTGTTTCAATTGGTATCATTGAATTCTTTCAATTGGTATCAATTTTGATCTTCTTGTATACTCATATGTGTTTATGTATGTATGCCTTCAATTCTAATAGTATCAATTTCGATTGGTATTAACACTTTCATACATATATATTTGTTTATGCTAGAGCTTGAGTTTTCAACTTTGTTTCAATTGATTTAGCTTTCAATTGGTATCTTAATTCGAGCCTACGCATTGTTTTTGTTGGTATTTCATAAAGGGGGAGAAATTTGATTTTGTATTTCAATTGGTATTTTGTTCCCTTACTTTATGATAGAAAATAATAATTTCAATTGATATCATATATTTAAAATGAACAATTATTTCAATTGGTATCAAGATGTTGTTTTCATTTTTTAAATTGATATCAAGAGGCACTTCATTATCATATTTAATGTCACCCCGTATTGACTTTGTTTTTTGTTTTAGACAAAAAGGGGGAGAACATTGTTTTTATTGTTTTGGTTTATACCCTTTTGTTGATTATTTGTTTCAAACAAAATGGGGAGAAAAATTTATTGTTTTGGCTTTTACCCCTTGTTGATGATTGACAAAAAGGGGGAGAAAGATTTTGAGTTTTAGAGTTTTTATATGCATACTTATGTTTTTGCATATATTAAGTTTAATTAAGTTTAATTGGTATCTAGAGCATGTTTTTTTGTTTTTGAAAATTTCATTGGAAAATTCCATTGGTATCTAAAGCCTTTTATTGTTTATGCATATCTATGCATGTTTCATGTTTTATAATTTCATTGGTATCTAAAACCTTTTATTGTTTATGCATAATATTCATTGCATATTAATGTTTATTTGTTTATGCATGAGTTAAGGGGGAGCTTCTTTGAAGCTTAACTTTAATCCATGCATATATAACTCCATGAGTTTTGTCATCATCAAAAAGGGGGAGATTGTTGGCCGGAGGCCTTCCTCTCTAGTTTTGATGATGATTAACTCATGTAGTTATGTTTACTAATAATCTTGTGATTTTAGTTACAGATCATTAATCAAGATATTAGTTGGTGATTGCTTCAAAAAGAGGAGTTTGGAAGCCTTCACTTGGTGATTCCCGAGCCCGAGCGTCAAGATGATACATAGCCATGCTCGTTGGATCACGGTGTTTGGACCGAGTCTACTTGAAGATGAAGATCGTCAAGAAGACTTAGGTATCCATAGTTTAGAGTTTGTTTAGATCCATTTGTAAAGCTTAGAATAGTTGATATGCTCAAGTGCACAATACACACACGTTTTATGTTTGGATATTGGTTTTTCGGTTTTGTTTAACCAATATTTATTTTCATGAATAGTTGATCAAAACAAGTTTTAAATGGTTTTTATGTATATTAGATGTGTTCAATATACATACATGCTTCATATCTTAAACAAACTTATTTTGATATGTCTATTCATGTGTTTTAGGAATAATCAGATTTCCTATTGAAAAATACAAGTTTGGTAAAATACTAGTTTTGGTTTTTGATAAAAATGATAAGACACAAAAATAGTCTAACTTGCTTGATATTTGAGTTGAAATTTTTATCACATGTTTATATATCAATGCAAAATGTTAAAACTATTTTTGGGGATTTTTAGAAGAGATAAAAGATTTTTTAGAAATATTTTAACTGTTTTTCTGACCCAGTTTCTGACCCAGACTGTGGCTGACAGGCCAGGTCGGTCGACCGTGCGGTCGACCGAACCATGGGCCGGTTGACCATTGCAGTCGACCGACGTGCACAGCCTTGTGCACGTCTTGCAGACACAGGGCCGGTCGACCGTGCGGTCGACCGGACCAGAGAGCTTTGCTCTCTGTATCTGGGCGGTCGACCGGGCGGTCGACCGGACCAGAGAGCCTGCTCTCTGTATCTGGGCGGTCGACCGGACGGTCGACCGGATTTCCCCAACGGTCATATTTCTGACCGTTGGCGGTCGACCAGGCCGGTCAACCGCTAGCCTGTCAGGCTGCCAGATTAGCCTAACGGCTATATTTTGGAGAGGCCTATAAACCCCATTTCTTGGGGGTTTTAACTAAGATTTTTAGAGCTAAAATTTCCAGACTTTCTCTACTGTTTTAAACAAGTTTTCAAAAGAGTTTTGTGCCAAAAAGGATTCATCTTATTTGTTTTAGATTTTTGGAAAAATCAAAGGAAATAGAATTTGGGAGATTTGTGTTTGTTCTTCATTTCCATTATCTTCAAGAGTTTTTCCAAGATTATTTCTTTGAGTTTTTGTTTTCCAAAACACCTAGTTTTTTCACACTTGAGCTTATCATCTATCCTATTCTATTAGGATCTTGTTTAGTGGAAAAAGGAGAGGTTTGTTGTTGAGATATACCACTTGTTGTAAAAACCCTCATTTGTTGGTTGCTCCCTCTTTGGTAAAGGTTGAGGCTTGTGGTTTGCTCCCTCTAGTGAGAGGTAGAGTTTGTGGTTGTAACCCTCTTCGGTAGAGGTGTTGTGGTTGTTTGGCTACGGGCCTACCCTCGGTTGTGAGGCGGTGTTTGAGAGAGGAGTTCGGTACTCCCTTGTTGTACAAATCCTCCTCGGTGGAGGTTCCCTCGGTGGGAGTCCTCGGTGGACAAGACAGTGGATTAGAAATCCTTCTCGGTGAAGGCGGGGACGTAGAGCTAGGGGCTCGAACCTCGGAACATATCTTTGTGTTTGCGTTGGATCCACTTGTCTCTAAACTCTCTCTCCTTACTTTTGTGCATTGCATCTTTCATAGCATCATATCTATATTGCTTGTATTGCCTTGCATCTTTCATATTGCTTATCATATTATATGCTTGGCTTGTTTGTGTGTGCCTCACTTGTACTTAACCACAAGAGCTTCATATAGCACCTCAACTCATATCTAGGGGAATTAAGAGGAGTTAGTTCAGAGCCCTTCACGGGGAATTCGGCTACACTTGTTGGTTGTACTAAGTGTGTTGCAAATAGTTTTTAAGCTTCCGCATTTAGCGCATTTAGTTTATAGATTAGCCATATCACCTATTCACCCCCCCTCTAGGTGATTTCATAAGTATCCCATGAAAAAATGAAAATCACACGATCATCAATACTCAAATAGCAATAAAGCACACATATGCTCATGAAACAAAAAGTTCATGAGTAAACACCAAACATAGAGTGTAAGAGTCATGTAATAAGCACAATCATGAAAATAGGAAATGAAGCTCATATAAAAATCTTTTATAAATATGAAAAATATAAAAATTTAATTTTTATCAAAACAAAACAAAATTCGAGGTATATGTATGTTTTGTCTATACTAAAGTATACATACGTATCCAAACATAGATGAGTCCATAGTAGAATATTGTATGAAAGGCAAGTGACTCTAGGATAGACATGTATATATAAAGTTTTGGACAAAATTGACATATACATGAAGATAAACACATTTTTATGAAAACATGTACAAAAATAGGAAAATAAGTATAAATGAGAATTATCAAAAGCAGGTTATACATGTATATGTAATGAGTACCAATGAGCAATGAAGTACAAAGACATAATAATCAAGTGTAGCTCACTACTTGTACAAGTATAAACACAAGTTTTAACGAAAACTTCATCTAAACAAGTAATCAGAAATATGAAGTGAAAAATCATTAAAAAACATGATCATTAGGGTAAATGCACGTGCTTTAGAGTTAGGATATACACAATAGCTAAATTATAGTGAGAACATAAAAATAATAGTCGATATAAACATGGGTGTATCTCAAATACTATTTATGTATATCTAAAGTCTAATTAACATTACATTTAACATAATGAACATAACAAACATGAAAACCAATACATGCTAAAAACATTTATGTAAAAGCATGTAAATAAAATGAGGAGTTAGAGATAGTTACTAAAACCAATAGGGCTAATCTCTAGGTCTCCAAACTATGGTGGTCTTCCCACTAAACATCCTTGAAGTTGATGCATCCAATGTAGTGTCCATCAAGCTCAAAGGCATCCACCATCAAGGCACCAAAACCCTCACGTCAAGTGAGAGCCCACATCTATATCAAATACAATAAGGGTGGATTTTGTTACCCATACCTTTTTGGGTCCATGAGGGTTAGCACCTTTCGTAACCCAAACAAACTGGTTTGTAAAATTTGAATTATGTATTCTATCATAACAAAACTTTGCAAGGTGGCCCTTGCGTCCATAATGTGTACAAGCATACATATGAGCATACATAGTGTCATGTGTGTGAACATGAGAAGCATGTGTATGACGTGATTGGTGTGCATGAATAAGTGAAACTTGTTTCTTTCGAAACATGAATTCTAATTTCTTGTGATTTGTAGCACATTGACTCAAAGTGGAGCCCAAACAATCTACACTATTCTTCAATATGCAAATATTATTTTTAATTATTGAAGAAGAAGTGGAGCATGCCTTCTTATCAATAGAGGGTATAACAATGGAATGACAAGAATGAGAAGCCAAATTATTTTTCAAAGAAATATTTTTATTTGAAATAAATTCAAATTCTTTTGAAATCAAAGCAATTTTATTTTTCAAAGAATTATTCTCCTTTAAAACAATATTGAGTTTTGAAGACAAAACCTCATTATTCTTCAAAACATCATCACAATCATTTTTATTCTTTAAAATTTTGTTTTCTTTTAAAGCATGGTCAAGTTGAGTTTTCAAGGAGTCTCTTTCACTTGAAATATCAACCCTCTCTTGTAAAATCATGTTTAGCTTTGAAATAAATTTTTATTTTCTTCTTTTAATTTAGAACTCTTATTTTTTAAAGCTTTGTACTTTGAAAGCAAGTTTTCACAAACTATAGATAGTTCTTCATTTAATGCATGTGCATCCATGTTATCATCACAAGAAGAAGTAGCATTATCATCTAGTTGAGTGTCCGAAATTACCTCAAGGGAGTCATTCCTTTGGACCATGAAGCAATCTTAGTCGGACTTTTCTCCACTAGATTCTTTCTCCACATTGTTTGTCGTTTGTAACTCGGGAGAGGTCGATGTATTTCACACTGCAAAAGCGGAATCACAATGAGAAATCATACATAAATAATCTTTGCTAAGTGTGTGCCTAAGTGCCTCTAGGGCTTGTGTATTAGCCTCAATGTATTTGTCATTATCAGATAAGATTTCTTGGTAGTGGTAAGGTAAACATGCAATTCTAGGGCTTTAAGGTATATGGACATCTAACTTTTCAAGTTTGGATGTTAAGTATGTCAAACATAGGAGGTGTCATGAAATCCATGTGCGTGTACAAATATTGTGATTAGTTAAAATAGGATCGTTAACTCAAGGTTGTTAGACCCAAATCAAAAGCACCAAGTTCTGATACTAATTGAAATACACCTAGAGGGGGTGAATAGGTGTACTAGCTAATCTAATGACAAATTATGCGAAATTAAAAACTCAATTGCAACACACTATGAGTAACAAAAGAGTATAGCTGAATTTCCCGAAAAGGGCTCTGGACTATCTTCTCGAGATTCCTCTAGAGTAAGAGTTGAGGTACTATTTGAAGCTCTCTTGGTTCAATACGAGTATGGACACACACAAACTATATCTAGCAAATGGATATGTGCAATATAAAGCAATGCAAGATATAAGAGAGATAGAGTTAAAAGATAGTAGATCAAACGCAAACAATAAGATATGTTTCGAGGTTCAAGCCACTGCTCTACCCCCGCCATCACACAGAAGGATTTTCACTATATGTTCACACAGGACCTTCCACAAAGAGACCTCCACTGAGGAATTACAACTTTACACTTGGAGTACACTACTTGTCTCTCAAATACAAAACATCTCTACACAAGAGGGACAAGACATAAAGCCAAAACTCAATCACCTCTACACAAGAGAGATAGGCACAAAGCTAAAACAAGGAAAAGATTACAAATTTGGTGATCCAATGATCACAAAAACACTTGGTGATCACAATAGACCACAAACAATTTTTCTCACAAAAATAAGATCCTATATATAGGATTAGAGATGATAGCTCAAGTGTGAGAAAACAAAGTGTTTAGAAAAGAAAACAACAAAGAAAAATACTTGGGAAAAATACTAGATAGATATGGAAATAAGGATCAAAACCAATTTCCCAGAGACTCTCTTTTCTTTGATTTTTCTAACACTTTAAAAATAAATAAAAGATAAACTTTTTGGGTCAAAAACTCTTTTAAAACTTACTTCTAAATACTTGAAAAGATATGAGAATAGTTCTTGAGAATTGTTGTTGATCAAGAGATTACAAACACTCTCTTTGTAACTCTCTTACAAAAACTCTATAGAGTAAAATGTAAACTTGAAGCTCAAGAATGTAAGTGAGAGTGAAAATCAGAAAGAGAGATTTTAAGAACAGAAAAACTCAAATAAAATTTTGAAATAAGACCACAAAAGCAAACTTGAAACTTTTTCTCTTTGAAAGCAAAAAGTAGATTTTAATAGAATTTGTTCTTGTGAAATATTCAATCGCAATGACCCTTTATATATGTTTTAGAAAAATGCTTTTAAAATAGTTTTACCAGGTCTAAGGAGGAAGAAATTGATCTTAAAAATTCAACTTTCCTCATTTTAAAAGAAACATATTTTAAAACAGTTTTTAAAGGAGCTAGCCGTTACTGCCAATCTGGCAGTCTGTTAGTCAACTTTGAGTATAGTTTTTAGGCCTAAAACATAAGAATTTAGAAATAAGTATATAGGAATAATTTGTAAATCATTATGTCCTCTTTCTAATTCAACTTAAATCAACTCAATATAATTTCAGAGTAGAATGTTATTAATAAAATACTGAAAGGTATTAAATCAAAAACTGTAAACTATTTTCAGAACAAGAACATATTTTAACACAATATTTGACATCTTTAACATTTGAATCAGAAAATGATTATTGAGTAAGAAATGTAGCTCTGAAAATTATCTTTGAAATGCAATATAAATTATATTAATTTAATATAAGAATAAAAGTTTGATAAAAATCTAAAAGGGTATCGAGCAAATCAACAGAACAGTTGGCCGCCCGATCGACCGAGAAAACCTGATATATGTGTACTTGAAATTCAAAACTGATTAAACCAAAAATCAAACATATTGAACTTATGTATGTGTTAACTTGAGCCTATCAACACTAGTCTATCTTACACAAGATCTAAAACACAAACTAAAACTAAACACAAACCGACGTCTTCTTGTAAAACTCTTTCTCCAAGCCGACTCGACCCAAACACAATCCAAAGTGCTTAACTCCAACTGAGTGTTAAATGCGATCTTGATGCGAGAGCTCTTAAATCATCATGTGTTAGCTCCAAAATTTCTTTATTGAAGCTAAGCATCTACTAAGATCTTGATAGTAAATCTGAAACTATATAAGCACAAGATCATTAGTACTATAACTACATGAGTTAATCATCATTAAAATTAGAGTGATGGGCCTTTGGGCCAACAATATTGTGGTGTATGCTATTTGCTGATGATATTGTCTTAGTCGATGAGACGAGAGATGGGATAAATGCCAAATTAGAGTTATGGAGGTAAACTCTAAATCTCAAGGTTTTAGATTAAGTAGGGCCAAAACAGAGTATATGTAGCGTAAATTCAGTAAACAGAGAATATGAGATTATAGTATTGTGAGACTAGATGGACAAAAAATACCGATGAGCAGTCTTTTTAAGTCCTTGGGTTCTATTATCCAAAAGGATGGAAAGATCGATAGTTATGTAAACCATAGGATCCAAGCCAGCTGGTTGAAATAGAGAAGCACAACAGGAGTTTTATGTGATCGTAACACTCTGTTATGACTGAAGGAAAAGTTTTATCGGACTTGCTATTAGGCCAGCTTTGTTATATGGCACAAAATGTTGGTTTATAAAGAGATATCATGCCCAGAAGATGAGTGTAGCAAAGATGCACATGCTTTATTGGATGTGTGGTAACTGTTGGCCCAAAGGCCCATCACTCTAGTTTTGATGATGATTAACTCATGTAGTTATAGCTTACTAATATCTTGTGTTTATATATTTCAGTCGTTGACTAAGATATTAGTAGGTGTTTAGCTTCAACAAAGGAGTTTTGAGGCTAACACATGTTGATTTAAGAGCTCGCGCGTTAAGATTGCATCTAGCACTTGGTTAGAGTCAAGCTCGTTGGATCGTGTTTGGATCGAGTCAACTTGGAGAAGGAGTTCTACAAGAAGATCTCAGTTTGTTTAGTTTAGTTTATATTTAGATCTTGTGTAAAGGTAGATAGTGTTGATATGCTCATGTTCACACACACAAAAGTTTGAATTTATTTGGTTTTCGGTTTAACCGGTTTCGGTTTTCATATATATGGTTTTATGAATAGATAGAATCAAAACAAGTTTACATGGTTTAATGTATATTAGATTTGATCTACATACATCTATACTTCATCTATTTAGAAAAACTTATTTTGATAATCCTATTCATGCGTTTGAAATTTTGTATTTAAACAAAACCTATTTTGAATTTCTTGTCAAAATCATATATATATCATTTGCATGTGTATTAGATTTTATCCATATAAAATATGCTTCAAATTTATTTCAATATCATGTTCTGTATTTATACAAGTTTTGGAGAGAACGATTTTTCATTTCAAAAATCCAAGTTTTGGAAAATACGAATTTTGTGTTTAAGGCAATTTCTATATCACAAAAATAGTTTAAAATGTTTATAATATGTGTTGAATTTTGGTCACACATATTTTTTATTCAAAGATCTTATAAGAACTTATTTTTGTGGAATTTATGTGATTTTATGGAGTTAAAATGTTTAAAATTCAAGACCCAAAAATCCTAGCCAGATCAGCTGGCGGTCGACCGGACCGGTCGGTCGACCGATATGCACGAGGGACGTGCACATGGCCAGCCACAAAGGCCGGTCGACCGCGCGGTCGACAGACTGAAAGCACCCCACTCGCGAGTGTTGGCCGGTCGATCGGGCGGTCGACCGATGGCTTGGCCCGGTCGATCGGAGACACAACGGTCAGAAATATGACCGTTGGCCGGTCGACCGGAAGGGCAAATCTGACTTTTCAGATTGTCAATGGCTAGTTTTCGGAGTGGGTTATAAATAGCCATCCATTGGGCTGTTTTCATTAAGAATTTCAAGAGCAAATTTTCTCACTTTACAAGTGTTTTAGTAACAAGTTTTTAAAAGTTTTTGGACTAAAAGATTTATCTTTTTATTTGTTTTAAAGGGTAGGAAAAATCAAAGAAAAAAGAGTCTTTGGGAATTAGTTTTGATCTTCATTTATATTTCTATTTAGAGTTTTTCTTAAGAGTTTTTCTTTGGGATTTGTTTTCCAAACTCTTTATTTTCTCACACTTGAGCTATCATCTCTATCCTATCTATAGGATCTTATTTGTGAGAAAAAGTGTTTGTGGTCTATTGTGCTCACCAAGTATTGGTTTGTGGTTTGTGAGACCACCAAGAGGTGTAATCTTCTTTGCTTTGAGTTTGTGTTCATCCCTCTTATGTAGAGGTGATTGAGATTGAGCTTTGGGTCTGTTGGTATCCCTTTAAGTGTAGAGGTGATTAAGGTTGGTTTTTGGCTTTGTCTCTAAGTGTAGAGGTAATTGTTGGAGTTTTGACTAAGTGCCTTATCCCTCTAAGTGTAGAGGTGATTGTTGTTGTGCCTTATCTCTTGTATAGAGGTGGTATTGTTGGAGAGAGGAGTTGTGTACTCCTACTTTGTATTTGCCAAATCCTTGGTGGAGGTTCCCTGTGTGGGAGGTCCTGTGTGAACATATATTGGAAATCCTTCTATGTGAAGGCGGGGACGTAGAGCAGTGGCTCGAACCTCAAAATATATCTCGGTGTTTGCATTGATCCACTATCTCTAAACTCTCTCTTTTATACATTGCATTATTTCATATTGTTCATATCATACATATATGCTTTGTATTGTTTGTGTACCCATACTAGTTTTGAACCAAGAGAGCTTCAAATAGCACCTCAACTCTTATTTAGAGGAATTCAGAGGAGATAGTCCAGAGTCCATCATCAGAAATTCGGCTACACTCTTTGGTTACACTTAGTGTGTTGCAATTAGTTTTTAATTCCGCATCATTTGTCTTTAGATTAGCCATACACCTATTCATCCCCCTCTAGGTGTATTTTCAATTGGTATCAGAGCCTACGCTCCTGATATTAGGTTTTACCACCTAGGAGTGAGATCTTGGTTAGCTAATGTAGTATTTGCATTTGCAAACATATAGTTTATGTACTCATAGATTTCATGACCCTTCCCATGCTTGATGCTTCCGACATCGATATATGAAAACTTAGAATGAGTGCCTATCTAAAAACCTAAGTATGCATGTTTACCTTGCTACTATCAAGAATCTTATCTTGGTAATAACAAGCATATACAAGCCAATGCACAAGCCCTAGATGTATTAAAACAAACATTAAGCAAAGATATTTATGTATGATTTCTCATTGTGATTCCGCTTTTGTAGTGTGGAACACTTTGACCTCTCCAAGCTTCAAACGATAAAATATATGGAGAAAGAATCTAGTGAAGATGAGTCCGAACAAGCTTGCTACATGGTCCAAGGGAATGACTCCCTTGGGTAAGCTCGGATATTCAACTAGATGATAGTGCGACTTCTTGTGATGATTACATGGATGCAGATGCTCTAAATGAAAAACTATTTATTGTATGTGAAAACTTTCTAGCAAAATATAAAGTTTTGAAAAAGGAAAGCATTAAATTAAATAAAAAAATAAGGATTTGTGTTCAAAACTTGATTTGATTTTGCAAGAGAGGGATGAGATTTCAAGTGAAAGGGACACATTGAAATTCAAACTTGACCTTGCTCTAAATGAAAACAAACTTTTAAAGAGTAAAAATGATTGTAATGATGTTTTGAAGAAAAATGAGATTTTGTCTTCAAAACTTGAAATTGCTTTAAAAGAGAATAATTCTTTGAAAATAAAATTTCTTCTATTTCAAAAGAATTGGATTTGGTTTCAAAAGAAAATATATCTTTGAAAAATATTTAGATTCACATGTTTGCCATGCTACTATACCTTCACCCTCATGTGTTTTCTATTGCATGCTCATCTTCTTCTAAGGTTGAAAATGATATAATTATGTTAAAAAAGAATGTTGATTGTTTAGCTCCACTTTGAGCCAATGTGCTATGGATCCAAGAAATTGAAATCCATATTTCGCAAAAAACATGCATCACATATACATGCACACAAATCACAGTATACACATGCTCATCATGCTCACACACATGATTCTATGTATGCTCATGTGTACACTTGTACACATTGTGGACGTAAGGGCCACCTTGCAAAGTTTTGTTATGATAGGATACATAATTCAAATTTTGCAAATAATTTTTTTTGGTTAGTAAAGGTGCTAACCCCTATGGACCCAATAAGGTATGAGTACCAAAATTCACCCCTATTTTATTTGATGTATGTGGGCTCTCACTTGACGTGAGGGTATTGGTACCTTGATGGTATATGCGTTCCAAGCTATATGGTGACACTTTTGGATGCATCACTTTCAAGAAAGTTTGGTGGGAGAACCACCATGGTTTGGAAACCTAGAGATTAGCCCTAATGGTTTTGGTAACTATCTCTAACTCTCATTTATTTTACATGCCTTCTATTATTGATTTTTAGCATGTCTTTGCTTTCCATGTTCATTATATTACATGCAATGTAAATTAGACATGTGATATACATAGATAGTCTTTTTGAGGTACACCCATGTTTATATGGACTTACATCTTTTTGTGTTCTCACTATAGTTTTAGCTATTGTGTATATCATAGATCTAAAGCATGTGAATCTATCCTAATGATCATGTTTGATTTTTGCACTTCATATTTTGATTACTTGTTTAGATGTAGTCTTCATTCAAACTTGTGTTTATACATGTACAACTAATGAGCCACATTTGATTATTGTATGTTTGTACTTAATTGCTCATTTGTACCCATTAAATGTACTTGTATAGCCTAATTTTGATGATTCATGTATTTTAACTTGTATTCCCTATTTTGTACATGTTTTCATGATAATGTGTTTAGCTTCATGCATATGTTAATTTTGTCTAAAACTTTAGATATACATGTATACCCTTGAATAACTTTTTTTTATGCAAAATTCTTTTATGGACTCATTTGTGTTTGGGATATGTACGTACATTTTTTAGTTTTAACAAAACATATATATACCTTGAAGTATATTTGATTTGAAGATTTCATGTTTATAAAGGAATTTCATTGAGCCTAAATGCCTTATTCCATGATTTTATTGATTATATGATTCTTACACTCTATATTTGTTGTTTACTCATGATTTTTATTTCATGAGATTATATGAGCTTTATTGATATGTGAGTGTCGATGATCGTGTGATTTTTATGTTTCATGGATTCATTCTTGTTTTATTCCTTACTTGAAGGACTTCGTACTAATTTACAAGATTATCATAAACTAGTTGCGTAATTCTTCATTTTGGTAGAATTTTCAAATTGTATTAAAACTAGTTTCAAACTCATATTTTTGAAAACCCTACCAACACAAGGGCGGTTGGATGGGCGACCATGCTTTGCATGCTCAAAATTGAAAATCTATTTAAACATGTGCATGAATAGGGTGGTAATTATGAGTTATACACTTAATCCTCATTATTTTTCAATTGGTATCACAATTGTTATTTCATATTTTTGTATACTCATATGTGTTTTCTATATATGTATGGTTCAAATTTCAAGTAGTATCAATTTCAATTGGTGTTTTCCATTTTCATACATATATATGCTTTGATTGTGCCAATATATTCAATTGTATCAAAAAAATTTAAGTATGAGATATACATGATTTTTAAATGAAAATTCATTTTGTATACTCATGATTTTTTCTTGCTAAGCTTGATTTAGTCCTTAATGTCAATTATTTTTCAATTGGTATCTTATACAAGCTTATGTATTATTTTTATTAGTATTTCATAAAGGGAGAAAAATATTCATGTTTTTATCTTTCAGTCGGTTTTATTTTCAAATTGGTATCCTACTCCTATTCTTTATGATGAAAGATACTTTATTTTGATATATGCTAACATTTTCAATATTGGTATCAATAATCTTAAATTGGTATTATTCTCAATTTGATATCATTATTGCAAAATGAGTTGTGTTTATCCAAAAATTTTGTTTTTACTTTCAATTGGTATCAAAATTTACAATATATTTCAATTGGTATCAAAAACGTACAATGTTTCATTTTCAATTGGTATTAAAAATTTACAAGGTATTTCAATTGTATCAAAAATTTACAAGGTATTTTCAATTGGTATCATTAATTTGTTTTAAAGAGATTTCATAATGTTTTGATATATATTGCTTATGAAGGAAGCTTAACATCTTCTCTATATATAGATTCATGTTGAGTGTATCTCATATTGAGGAGCTTGACCTCTCTTCTCTATGTAATACACGTGTGTAAGGGGAGCTTAACATCTCCACTTATATATTGTATATTTTACTTTATGTGGTTAGGGTCTCATATAATGCATGTATGCAGGGGGTTAACTTTACGTCTCTCTTCTTCATAAATGTATATCGCATATACATCTTTATTGCTTTTTTTTTCTTCGCCCCTTTGTTGATGAATTAACAAAAAGGGGGAGAAGAATTTGGTGAGTTTATATATGCATGTTTATTTTTATATATGCATGTTTATTTTATTTCCTCGTTTATGCAAAAAAGGGAAAGAATTTGGTGAGTTTATGCATGTTTATTTCCATTTAAGCATATATGTGTTGTTTGGTTTATGCATTTCATTGACTATCTTTATTGTTTATTGCTATGCATTAGTTAAGGGGGAGCTTCTATGAAGCTTAATTTTAATCCATACATATATAACTCCATGAGTTTTGTCATCATCAAAAAGGGGAGATTGTTAGCCCAAAGACCCATCACTCTAGTTTTGATGATGATTAACTCATGTAGTTATAGTTTACTAATAATCTTGTGTTTATATAGTTTCAGTTGTTGACCAAGATGTTAGTAGGTGTTTAGCTTTAACAAAGGAGTTTTGAGGCTAACACATGTTGATTCAAGAGCTCGCACGTTAAGATCGCATCTAGCACTCAGTTAGAGTCAAGCTCGTTGGATCGTGTTTGGATCGAGTCAACTTGGAGAAGGAGTTCTATAAGAAGACCTCAGTTTGTTTAATTTAGTTTATATTTAGATCTTGTGTAAAGGTAGATAGTGTTGATATGCTTAAGTTCACACACACAAGTTTTAATTTGTTTGGTTTTCGGTTTAACTGGTTTCAGTTTTCATATATATGATTTTCATGAATAGATAGAATTAAAACAAGTTTCCAGATTGCCAACGGCTAGTTTTCAGAGTGGGTTATAAATACCTATCCATTGGGTTATTTTCACTAAGAATTTCAGAGCAAATTTTCTCATTTCAAGAGTTTTTGGGCTAAAAGATATATCTTTTTATTTGTTTTAAAGGGTTGAAGAAATCAAAGAAAAAGAGAGTCTTTGGGAATTGGTTTTGATCTTCATTTATATTTTTATCTAGAGTTTTTTCCAAGAGTTTTTCTTTGTGATTTGTTTTTCGAACTCTTTGTTTTCACACGCTTGAGCTATCATCTCTATCCTATCTATAAGATCATGTTTTTGTAAAAAAAGTGTTTGTGGTCTATTGTGATCACCAAGTATTGGTTTGTGGTTTGTTGAGATCACCAAGAGTTGTAATCTTCTTTGCTTTGACTTTGTGTTTATCCCTCTTGTGTAGAGGTGATTGAGATTGAGCTTTGGGTTTGTTTGTATCCCTCTAAGTGTAGAGGTGATTGAGGTTTGGAGTTTTGGCTTTGTCTTGTCGTAACTGGCCGTAATTCGTAGTTGTTAATTGGTAAAGTCTTTTACAATTGTAAATGAGTTACATGTATGTAATTTTTGGTGTTTTGGTTGGTAATATAAAATTGTAAAATGGGAAAGTGTATTGTACTTTACAGTGTTTGGTTGTCGTAATGTATAAGTCGTAAGTGAAAAAGTTGACCACAAAATTAACTATTTGGTGATTTTAAAAGTTTTAATACTGCAAATAAATATTAAAAAAGTTAATATTAAAATTTTTTAATATTAATATAAAAAAATATTACAAATTTGTATGACCACAAAATTAACTGTAACTGGGCTATAAATGAGTGGTAACTGGGTTGTAAGTGAGTGTTAGTTGAGTTACGTAAGTCTTTTACGAATTACGGTCCAAACAAACGCCGTAGTTGTAACTGGGTAGTAAGTCATTTACGAATTATGGAGTTTTACGCGAAACAAACGGCCCCTTCGTTATAGTGTAGAGGTGATTGTTGGAGTTTTGGCTAAGTGCCTTATCCCTCTAAGTGTAGAGGTGATGTTATTGTGCCTTGCCTCTTGTGTAGAGGTGGTGTTGTTGGAGAGAGGAGTTGTGTACTCCTACTTTGTATTTGCCAAATCCTTGGTGGAGGTTCCCTGTGTAGGAGATCCTGTGAGGACATATAGTAAAAATCCTTCTGTGTGAAGGCGGGGACGTAGAGTAGTGGCTCGAACCTCGAAACATATCTCGGTGTTTGCGATTGATCCACTATCTCTAAACTCTCTCTTTTTACATTGCATTATTTCATATTGTTCATATCATACATATATGCTTGGGATTGTTTGTGTGCCCATACTAGTGTTGAATCAAGAGAGCTTCAAATAGCACCTCAACCCTTATTTAGAGGAATTCAGAGGAGAAAGTCCAGAGCCCATCACCGGGAATTCAGTTTCACTCTTTGGTTACACTTAGTGTGTTTCAATTAGTTTTTAATTCCGCATCATTTGTCTTTAGATTAGCCATACACCTATTCACCTCCCCTCTTGGTGTATTTTCAGTAACAGACGGATAAATAAGATGAGAAATGAGGATATTCGTACTAAGATAAGTGTAGCCTCTATAGAAGAGAAGATGAGAGAAAATCGCCTATGATAGTTTGGTCATATGCGACGTAGACCTACAGATGTACCAGTCCGGCGAGAAAAGCGTATCAATTTAGGGCAAGTTAAACGAGCGCAGAGGAGACCGAAGAAACTATGGATGGAGGTAATACGACAAGATATAGAGGCTAAAGGTCTTAGTGAAGGCATATTGCTCGATAGGAATGAGTAGAGAAAGCTGATCCATGTGCCCGATCCAGCGTAATTCTTTTTTGGTTCATGTAGCCTACCCCAAATACTTGGGCAAATGGCTTAGTTGGTGTTGTTGTATCTATTAGTTTTAGACAAAAATAACATAGACATGAAGCTAAACATGTACAGGAATAGGAAAACAAGTATAAATATAAGAATCATCAAAACTAGGCTATACAAGTACATGTAATGAGTACAAATGAGTAATGAAGTACAAACACATAATAATCAAGTGTAACTCATTTTTTGTACAAGTATTAATACAAGTTTTAATGAAAACTACATCTAAACAAATAATCACCACATGAACATAGAACAAATATGATCATTAGGCTTAATGCATGTATTTTAGAACTATATATACATAGTAGTTAAACAATACTGAGAACACAAAATATGAATTCATAAGATCATGGGTGTATCTCAAAGACTATCTTTATATATAACATGTCGAATAACATTGCATTTAACATAATGAGCATTAAAAATCATGAAATGCTAAAAACATTAATACAAAAGTATGTAAATATAAATAGGGAGTTAGATATAGTTACCAAAATAAATGAACCAATCTCTAGGTCTCCAAAACATTATGGTCCTCCCACCAAACTTCCTTGATAGCGATACATCAATTTGGTATGTCCATCTAGCTCATGCATCCACTACCAAGGCACCATCCCTCCACGTCATGTGAAAGCCCACACCTACATCAAACACAAAAGGTGAGAATTTTGGTAACCATTTCTTTTTGGTCCACGGGGGTTATCATCACAAGGAACCCAAACATTTTTTTTTGCAAAATTTATAAAATTTATTTTATCAAAATAAAACTTTGCAAGATGGCCTTTGCGGTCATAATGTGTACATGTGTACACTCTAGCATACAAATATGGGGTGTGAGCATGGTGTGCATGTGTATGCCATGGGGTATGTGCATGAACATGTGGAGCTTGTTTCATTAGAAATAAGATTTCCAATCTAGAATGATTAAATGCACAATTATTCAAAGTTAAGATCAAACAATCAATTCTATTTTTCAAGACATGAATCACATTTTTATCAAAAGAAGGTGCAACATTATTAGCATGAGAGAAATGGTAAGAATGAGAATCAAAATTATTTTTCTTTTTAGATATATTTTCTTTTTCTTTCAAAACTATTTTCTTTTCAAAGAGTTATTTTCATTTAAAATAATTTTCTTTTCTTTTTCACCAAAATAATTTTCTTTTTAAAAGATTCTTTTCTTTTGAAGCAGATTCAAATTATTTTTTTAAAAGATTCCTTTTCTTTTAACAAAGAAGTGTTTTTCTTTTTCAACTTATCATTTTCAATTTTTAATAAATCATATTTTTCAAGAAGTTTTTGACAAAAAATATGCAAGCTCATCATAAGGCATGTTAATATCTTCTTCTAGCTCGGATTCGGAATTTACCTCAAAGGGGTCATCCCCTTGGACCATGTAGCACATGTTGGAAGTAGCGCTTCTATCATCCGAGTCACTTCCCATATAGTATTGCTTTTGTTCATTAAGAGAGATAAGGGTGTTTCATATTACAGAAGTCGAATCAAAGTTAGAAACTGTAAATAGATATTCATCATTTAGGATAGACTTTAAAGCATAGATGACTTTTACATTTGCCTCTAGATGTTTGCCATTTAAACAATATGGATATTTAATAGTGGCAAAATAAACATGAATTCCTAGGGCTTTGAGGTACATGGACATCTTAACTTTCCAATTTTGGAGATCAAGAATGTCAAACATAGGAGGTGACATGAAATCCATGTGTGTGTATGCAAATATTGTAATTAGCAACAATATGAATCTTTAACTCTAGGTTGTTAGACTCAAATCAAGAGCACCAAGCTCTGATACCAATTGTAAGTCACCTAGAGGGGGGTGAATAGGTGATAAGCTAATCTAATGCAAAACTAATGCGAAATTTAAAACTTTTTATGCAAACTAAAAACTATTAAGCTAATACACAAAGTATAACCAAAGAGTATAGTCGAATTCTCGGTGAAGGATTCTGGACTATCTCCTCAAGATTCCTCTAGATTAAGAGTTGAGGTGCACTATGGCTCTCTTAGTTGAATACAAGTGTGAGCAAACAATCCCAAGCATATATCAATTAAGCACAATATATATCAAGCATATAAAGAGATAAACAATATAAGCATGCAAGATGTATAAGCACAAGTGAGAGAGAGAGATGAGCAATCGCAAACACGGGAGATTTGTTTCGAGCATACTTTCTCTACGTCCCCGCCTTCAACACTATAAAAGATTTCCACTAAAATTGATCCCGCAAGATCACTCAGTGCTGCAACACCTACAACGATCTCCCTCAAGAACTCTTGAACTCACAAGTCCCTCACTTGTTCCCGCAAGAACAACACATGCAAGCACACTAGCTTGCCGAGGTCGCACCTCTACACCAAGCTCCCACAAGAACTTGTCACAACGCGAACCCACAAGTTTGCCTCCTCAAATACAAAGAAGAACACTTGGTGATCTTTACACTTTGATCACCAAAAATAACTCTCAGAACAAAGATCTATAGGATGAATACAGCAATGGAACTCAAGCTTGTGTGAGAAAATTAGATAGAATGAATAGAGGAAAACTCAATAAAGCTCTTTTGAAAACACAAGAGATTTACTATTGAAAACTTTATTTTGGATATGGAAATGAAGCTCTAAAACTTGCTTAGAAACTCTGTAGAAGAGCTCTAGAAAATAGCCTAAAAATCTTACCGAAAAATCTGCAAAAGTCCCGTTTATAGAGGCATCAGAAAACTAGCCATAGGGCCAGATTGGATTGTCGGTCAACTGGCCGATCGACCGGCCAATGGTCATATTTATGACTGTTGAGGTTGCCTGTCGACTTTCCGATTGACCGCACCCACGTCAAAGACCTATCGGTCGACCGGTCAGTCGACCGAGGCAAGAACCAGATAGCACTGCTCTCTGGCCGGTTGACCGCTGGTGACTGGGGCCAGATCCAGAGAGTAAACTCTCTAGATCGGTCGAGCGGCCCTTAAGCCAGCTATGTGCACATTTCTGTGCACATCAGTCGATCGCTCGGCCAACCGACCTCTGGTTCGGTCAACCAGTCGGTCGACCGCCAGAAGCCTAGGGTCTGGGTTTAAGGGATTAAAACTTGATCTTTTGAAACCCTATAAATGCTAATAAAATACCATAAAATCCACAAAAATAAGTTCTTATCAATACTTGAAATACAAATATGTGTGATAAAAAATCAACACATATTACAAACAATTTGAACTATTTTTACGATATAGAAATTTAGCTTTAAACAAAAAACGGTATTTTTCAAAAATCAAACTTCTAATGAAAAATGCAATTTTTCTAAAACTTGTTCAAATACAAAAATAGATATTAAAACTCATTTGAAGTATAGTGTGTATAGATATGATCCAATACACATATAAGATAAAATATCTATGTTTTTGTCATTAAGCTCTAAACAAAGTTTTGATTTAATAAAACTCAAAACATTACAGAAACATCAAATAAGTTTTTCTAAGCATTTGAACCAACAATGTGTATGGATGAAATTCAAAACACATATAAAATATGTAAACTTATTTTAATGAACTCTATTCATAAAACATGAAGATATCTACTTTGAAGCTCAAAATCAAAATGATATTTTCTATAAACAAAGTTATTCTTATGAAAACACATATAAACTTTGTGTGTATGTGTGTGTATATGAGCTTGCGCAATCCATAATTAATCTATCATTTATATTTTATCTAAAAGCATAAAATCTTAACACTTACAAACTCGACTCAGGTCCTGAAATCTTCTCTTGAAAATCTTCTTCTCCATTTTGACTTGGTCTAAATCTTGATCCAAAGAGCTAAATTCCTCTTGAGTACTTGATGCGATCTTGAAGCACGAACTCTTGAATCAACACGTGCTAGCTTCAAAACTTGACTTCGAATCTTTTGTTGAAGCTAAATACCGACTAAGATCTTGGTAGAATATCTGAAACTAAATGAGCACAAGATCATTAGTACTATAACTATATGAGTTAATCATCATCAAAACTAGAGTGAAGGGCCTCTGGACCAACACATGGGCCTAACTATTTTTATGTGGGCTATGCATGCTTTTGATTAGATGTGGCACTGCACGACCCACTTCCAACCCTACATCATATTAAGAATTTAAACCTCTTATTGGTGTGGTGGTGATTTTTTGCCACGAGCGATCGGTCGGTCAATCCTCACCACAAGCGAGATTAGGAATGGGAATTAAATGTGAGTAAATAAAACATAACGCAAACACAGATAATTTTATGTGAAATTCTTAACTGGGAAAAACCACGGGGAAGAGGTAGAACTTCACTATAATTCTCAAGTTACAGGAATTACAGTGTGTAGGGGGTGTATATGGATTGAAATTAGGATTTAGCTTCTTAGATTAGGATTAGAATATCTAGCTGAGCCCTTCCCCCCAAAGCCCCTCTCTGTTGGGGGCTCGGTCCCTTTTATATTTGACTAAACTGCTATTTATAGAGGCAAGTGAGTGCAGGGGAGATCTTCACAATCACACGATTTGCACGTAACGATTGCGATGAGTGGTGCTGGTTATTGGGATAGCATACAGGAAAATTTGCCACGGTCCATAACTCCTCGTGTCGTGGGGCGTTACACATTATAAATGTGGAGGGAGATTAGGCTAGGAGATTAGGGATGATCTGTCGCTGGAGTTTGGATTGAGGGGTTCCAAAGTATTCAGGACAGAGGGAGATCTGGGATGTCTGAGTGGCGGAGTTTTTCGGGGTAAAGTATATTCAGGACGGAAGGCAAACTTGGGAGAATCTGGTGTGGTGAAAGCTGCTGGATAGATTGAATGATGTGAAAGTTTTGAAGGGGATGCTCGGTTGCTTGTACACACGTCACCATCCTGATAAAGGTCAATTTTTTATCATTACAGATACCCCTCCGGCTCTTTTGCTTACCAGAACCTACGGAAGAGCGAAGTTGGTAGTAAATCTTTTACTACCTTGATTTCTCCTTAATATCTATAAGCAAGAGAGGATTTGAATCATAAATGCGAATCTTTTTGATGTATTTGGAGATCTTGCAGTTGGTGGATAGCTGGCATGTCAATTGATTGGAATCCTTGAAACTTGTAACTGGTCTCTTTGAATCTTGGTGCCATGATGCCTGAGATTGTGTGATAGTGGCGATTGATATCCTGTGATTCGGTTGACCGAAAATCTTGGGACGTGGATCGACTTTTTTGGGGATTAGAATTTTGAATTGGAAATGGTTTAGCTTCTCTTTCATCTATAAAAAGGGCGGAACCCTTGGATAAAATTACTTCGCTATTTTCTCTGAAGAAACCTTGTTTCAAAGTTCCTCTTCTCATTTTTCTAGGTTTCCATGTCTTCTTTTTTCTTCTTCATCAGTTAAGAGAAAAAAAGGAGAGGATGAAGATGGAGGAAATGGTGGTCGATCTTTCTCCATGCGGGAGTCTAGTTGGTGTGACACATTAGATGTCGTGAAGAACCTATTATGACACATTAGGTGTCGTGACAGGGTGCTGCCGTCAGGGGAGGTAGGAAGGACTCCTTTTTGGCCCAAAGGCCCATCACTCTAGTTTTGATGATGATTAACTCATGTAGTTATAATTACTAATGATCTTGTGATTCATAAGTTTTAGGTTTAATCAAGATCATAGATTGGTGTTTAGCTTCAACAAAAGACTCAAAATCATGTTTTGAAGGTAACACAGGTTGATTCAAGAGCTCAAGCATAAAAGGCACATTTAGCACTCAAGGAGGAATCAAGCTCAAGATGAATCAAGTGTTGGCCCAAAGGCCTTCCACTCTAGTTTTGATGATGATTAACTCATGTAGTTATGTGTACTAATTATCTTGTGATGTTTAAGTTTCAGATCATTAATCAAGATATTAGTTGGTGAAAGCTTCCACACATCTTTCACATGTTGATTCAAGAGCCCGAGCGTCAAAGATCATACATTGCACTTGCTCGGTGAATCAAGAGTTTTTGGATCGAGCCGTCTTGGAGATTGCGCTCTAGCTTGGAGATTGCGCTCTACAAGAAAACTTAGGTATCCATAGTTTTAGTTTGGGTTTAGATCTTAATTGTAAAGATTAGAATAGTATGATAAGCTCAAGTTCACAACACACACCTTTCATGTTTTGATTTTCGGTTTTAGGTTTAACCGATCTTGGTTTTCATGAATAGATTTTTTATCAAAACAAGTTTACATGGTTTATGTATATTAGATTTGTTCTATATACATGCATGCTTCAATTGTTTAGACAAACTTTGTTTGATAATCTATTCCATATGTTTTATGTTTTGGTATTTACAACAAAACATATTTTTGGACTTAATGACAAAAATCATGATATATATATATATATGTTTCTTGTATATTGAATTTCTATTCATATACAATATGCTTCAAAGTGTTTAAATATCATATTTTTGTATCATGGATGAGTTTTAGACAATGTGTATTTTCTATTCAAAATACAAGGTTTTAGAAAATACGTTTTTGGTTTTTGGCAAAATTTCTATGACACAAAAATAGTCAAATATGTTTGAAATTTGTGTTAGGATTTTTAACACAAGTTTGTATTTCAATATAAAATGATAAAACTATTTTTGTGGAATTTTAAAGATTTTGTGGGATTTATTGGAATATTTTTTACCTCAGTTTTCTGACCTATTTGCTGCCTACCAGGCTAGTTCGGTCGACCGTAACGGTCGACTGCATGTAGCCGGTCGACCGTCACGGTCGACCGACGACGTGCACAAACCTGTGCACGTTTCTGGTACAGTCAGCGGTCGACCGGGACGGTCGACCGGAGCAGAATAGTCTGCTCTCTGGATTAGTCGGTCGACCGGGCCGGTCGACCGTTAGTTGCCAACGGTCAAAAATTGACCGTTGGACGGTCGACCGGGCTGGTCGACCGGCAGGGTAAATCTGGCAAATTTCTGTCAACGGCTATTTTCTGATAATTGCCTATAAATACCCATTTGTAAGAGTTTTTCTCTAAGAATTTTTGTGCGAAATTTTTCATACTCTCTGGTGTTTTTACAGCAATCAAAAGAAGTTTTTGAGCTCAAATTGAACAATACATTTGGTGTTTTTGTTAGGGTTTGGAAAATCAAAGAAAGGGTTTTTGGGAAAGGATTTCGATTGAACTTCTCTATCTTTATATCAGTTTTTCCCAAGGATTTTTCTTTATGATTTCTGATTTCCATTCCTTTGGTTTTCTCCACACTTGAGCAAAAATCTACTATCTATATCTATAGGATATTTGTGTGGGAAAAGATATTGTTTGTGGTTGTTGTTTGAAACCACTTAGTTGTAAACCCATTTCTTGCTTTGTGCCATTTCCCTCATTGTGTTGAGGAGGTTGTGCAAATTGGCTTGTGAGGAGTTTTGTGTAAGCTTGGTGCTAATCCCTCAAGTTGTGAGGTGATTGTTTGTTGCATTGGAGGAGTGCCTCAAGAAGGAGGTTGAGATTGTAAGAAGGGGAGTTGGGTACTCCTTGTAATTGTGATTGCCCCAAATCCTCGGTGGAGGTTTCCTTAGTGGGAGTCCTTAGTGGACAAGCTAGTGGATTGGAAATCCTTCGTGTGTCGAAGGCGGGGATGTAGAGCTGGGTGCTCGAACCTCGGAACATATCTCTTTGTTTGCGCTTGATCCATTGACTCTTGCTCTCTCTCTTTACTTTGTACAAATTGCTATATCTTATACTTGCTTGTGTGTGCATCATTGTTGTAATTGCAATTAGTTTTTTAATTCCGCATTAAGTTCACTAGATTAGCATTGTCACCTATTCACCCCCCCTCTAGGTGACTTTTCAATTGGTATCAGAGCTAGCGCTCCTGATATTTAGGTTTAACCACTTAGGAGTGTGATCTTGGTTTGCTAATCTTCATTTGCATTTTCATTTGCACACATATAGTTGCACTTATGGCTAGCCCTCCCATGTTGACCATTTTAGACTTGATACTTGGAAGTCCAACATGACTAAACATTTAAAAGGACTAGGACATTTAGTTTATCAAGCCATCACTATAGAATCCCTCCCTAATAGTAGCAAGCATAAGAAGGCCAATGCATTAGCCCTTAGGACACTTCTAGCATCTCTAAATGAACATCTTTTACCTATTTTTGATCGCTATGATTCGGCTTTTGCAGTTTGGAGCATCTTAACGTCTCCCGAGCTTCCAAGGATCATCAACAATTTGAGGAGATCCAAGAGAGACATGTCCAAAGATAAATGCTTCATGGTCCAAGGGAAAGACTCCCTTGAGGTACACTCAGATTCCCTCTTGATGATAGCTCTAGCTCTTATTGCCATGGATGTTTTGAGGTTCAAAATTTAAATGTTGAACTTGCTTCTAAACTTGAAAAATTCTTGGAAAAACATAACTCTTTGAAAGAAAAATATTTTGATTTACAAAAAGAAATGAAGGATTTATGCTCTACTTTTGAAACCGTTTTGCAAGAGAAAGAAGAGATTACTAGTGAATGTGACTCACTAAGATCTCAACTAGACATTGCTTTAAAAGAAATTGAAGTTTTAAAAGGCAAAAATGATTGTGATGATATTTTGGAGCACAATGAGATTTTATCCTCAAGATTGGATTGTGTTTTCAAAGAAAACCTTACTTTGAAAAATAAAATTGATTCAATTACAAAAGAATTGAATTTGGTTTTGTCTAAAAATGAATCTTTGCAAAATGATATTGATTTGCATGTTTGCCATGCTAGCATTGCTTCTACTTCTTGCACTCCTATAGCTTGTTCCACTTTGTCTTCTAGCATAGAAAATGATATAAATAATTTGAAGAAAAGTGTTGATTGTTTGGGCTCCACTTTGAGCCATTGTGCCATGAATCACACACGATTGGAAACCTTGGTTCGCAAGAAATAAGTTCCAACCTTGCATGCACACCCATCTAGGCATACACATGCTTTTCATGATCACCACCATCATATGTATGCTCACGTGTACACATGTACATATTGTGGTCGAAAAGGCCACCTTGCTAGATTTTGTTATGATCGTATTTATAATGAAAATTTAGCAACTAATTATGTTTGGGTTAGAATGGATACTAACCCCCGTGGACCCAAAAGGAAATGGGTACCAAAGACCACCTCTATACTTTTTGATGTAGGTGGGAGCTCTCGCATCACGTGAGAGTTTTGGTGCCTTGAGGTGGATGCGTTCTAAGCCTAAAAGAGAATTAGTTGGATGCTTCACTCTCAAGGAGATTTGGTGGAAGGACCACCGTGGTTTGGAGAACTAGAGATGCACCTTCATCGGTTTTGGTATCATTCTCTAACTCCCATTTTTATTTTGCATGCTTTTTATGTCCATCCTTTTATAGCATGTTGTGTTTTGATTCATTATGCTTGTGCTATGATCATTAGATTAAGGTTGTACATGTTTAGCTACTTGAGCACCCATGTTTCATTTGGAATCTACATTTAGTGTCTCACCTTGTTTAAACTAACATGTATGCCCTATATCTAATGCACATGCATATGCATTATGACCATTTGGATGTTTATGATTACATGATTTTTTTGTGTTTTAATGATTCGTGTTTTTGATTATCACCTTGTTGACCCGTTTTATGCTTCATGTTTTGACAACTTGCTTGAATGATAGTTTTCATTAAGACTAGGATTTATACTTGTACAACTAGTGAGCTACAAATAAACCTTTATATATGTTTGTGCTTGAACGCTCATTTATATTCACTTGATGTACTAGTATAGTCTAGTTTTGATGATTATTACATTTGACTTGTATTCACTATCTTACATGTTTTGTTTTAACTTTATGTATATGTCCATCTTGTCCAAACTATCATTTATACATATACATCCTTGAGCCACGTGCCTTCATGCATATACTTTTGTGGACTCTTTATGTTTGGGATATGTATGTATACTTTAGTTTGTGCATGACATACATATGCCTTGAAGTTTAGATCATTGGATGAATTTCATGTGATTTCCCATTTATGATGAGAATCTTGTTTTTAAGATGATTTTTCAATTAGTATTATGAATTTCAAATTAGTGATTTCGCATCCTAGATGAACTTTCATGGATTTCATGATTCACTTATGTTTCATATCTTGATGATTATTTTTTAAAAAAATGGACAATCAAGCTCACAACATTTTCATATTGATATGTTTCTCACAACACTTGTACACTCACTCTACTTATGTTTTCTCATGACTTAGTTTTCATGAGTACAAGTTATGCTATATGGATTTTGAGTGTTTTAGTGCCATGTGGTTTACTTGTGTCTTCATGAAAATTTTTTTTGGATCTCATACTAGTTGATTCATATAACTAGTTATGATATTCTTCCTTGGTAGAGATTTTCAAACATACTACATTTTCAAACCTATTTTTGAAAACCCCTACCATCAATGGGCGGTTGGATGGGAGATCATGTTCTTGTATGCTTTATAATGAAAATCCTTTTTATCTTGAACCATGATTGGGTGGTAGGTTATATGAGATATACACTTGTATTTATTGTTGTTTCAATTGGTATCATTGAACTCTTTCAATTGGTATCAATGTGACATTTTTTTTGTATACTCATATATGTTTGTATTTTATATATGTATGCTTGCACTTCATATAGTATCAAATTTCAATTGATATCTATCTTTTACATACATATATAGATGATTTATTCGTGCTTCAAGATATCACAAATTTTGTTTATGCTTAGCTTGATCTTTTCAAATTGAAACAATGTTAAAGCAAATTTTCAATTGAGTTAATTTTCAATTGGTATCTTATTTCAAGCATATGCATATTTTCATTTGGTATTTCATAAAGGGGAGAAAACTAGTATTTCGTTTTTCAAATTGGTATTTTATCTTTCAATTGATATTTTTTTTATTCCACTCCCTTACTTTATGATAGAAAATAAAGATTTCAATTGGCAAAGAAATAATTTCAATTGGTATCTTGTGTTTTAAAGAATAATAGTTTCATTTGGTATCAAGATTTGTTTTTAAGGAAATTCAAAATTAGTATTGTTTAACTCCAAAATTAGGTATCTTGTTTGTTTGTTTACAATTGGTAGGTTATTTGTTTACTTACTAATTGGTATCAAGATTTTCATTTTTTTTGTTTTCAATTGGTATATGTTCTCGTTTTGATTTCAATTGATTTGTTGTTTTTCAATTAGTATCAATATACACTTCATTGCCACATTTTTTTGGTATCATATTTGATTTAATCCTTTATTAGTTCTTTGTTTTGAACAAAAAGGGGAGAAAAATTTATTGTTTTTGATTTTATTTTTAACCCTTTTTGATGATTGACAAAAAGGGGGAGAAGAATTTGAGTTTTTATATGCATATTTGTGTTTGCATATAGTTTACATTTGATGAAAAGAAGCCTTGTTTATATGCATGTCTATGCATGTTTTATGTTTCATTTTTATTGGTATCAAGAGCATGTTTCATTTTTATTGGTATCAAGAGCATGTTTTGATATTGTTTTAAACACATATAAACATGTTTTTTTTTAAGAACATTCATTGCATATCTTATATGATTTATTGTTATGCATGAGTTAAGGGGGAGCTTCTTTGAAGCTTTACTTTAATCCATGCATATATAACTCCATGAGTTTTGTCATCATCAAAAAGGGGGAGATTGTTAGCCCAAAGGCCTTCCACTCTAGTTTTGATGATGATTAACTCATGTAGTTATGTGTACTAATTATCTTGTGATGTTTAAGTTTCAGATCATTAATCAAGATATTAGTTGGTGAAAGCTTCCACACATCTTTCACATGTTGATTCAAGAGCCCGAGCGTCAAAGATCATACATTGCACTTGCTCGGTGAATCAAGAGTTTTTGGATCGAGCCGTCTTGGAGATTGCGCTCTAGCTTGGAGATTGCGCTCTACAAGAAAACTTAGGTATCCATAGTTTTAGTTTGGGTTTAGATCTTAATTGTAAAGATTAGAATAGTATGATAAGCTCAAGTTCACAACACACACCTTTCATGTTTTGATTTTCGGTTTTAGGTTTAACCGATCTTGGTTTTCATGAATAGATTTTTTATCAAAACAAGTTTACATGGTTTATGTATATTAGATTTGTTCTATATACATGCATGCTTCAATTTTTTAGACAAACTTTGTTTGATAATCTATTCCATATGTTTTATGTTTTGGTATTTACAACAAAACATATTTTTGGACTTAATGACAAAAATCATGATATATATATATATGTTTCTTGTATATTGAATTTCTATTCATATACAATATACTTCAAAGTGTTTTAAATATCATATTTTTGTATCATGGATGAGTTTTAGACAATGTGTATTTTCTATTCAAAATACAAGGTTTTAGAAAATACGGTTTTTGGTTTTGGCAAAATTTCTATGACACAAAAATAGTCAAATATGTTTGAAATTTGTGTTAGGATTTTTAACACAAGTTTGTATTTCAATATAAAATGATAAAACTATTTTTGTGGAATTTTAAAGATTTTGTGGGATTTATTGGAATATTTTTTACCTCAGTTTTCTGACCTATTTGCTGCCTGCCAGGCTAGTTCGGTCGACCGTAACGGTCGACCGCATGTAGCCGGTCGACCGTCACGGTCGACCGACGACGTGCACAAACCTGTGCACGTTTCTGGCACAGTCAGCGGTCGACCGGGACGGTCGACCGGAGCAGAATAGTCTGCTCTCTGGATTATTCGGTCGACCGGGCCGGTCGACCGTTAGTTGCCAACGGTCAAAAATTGACCGTTGGACGGTCGACCGGGCCGGTCGACCGGCAGGGTAAATCTGGCAAATTTCTGTCAACGGCTATTTTCTAATAATTGCCTATAAATACCCCATTTGTAAGAGTTTTTCTCTAAGAATTTTTGTGTGAAATTTTTCATACTCTCTGGTGTTTTTACAGCAATCAAAAGAAGTTTTTGAGCTCAAATTGAACAATACATTTGGTGTTTTTGTTAGGGTTTGGAAAATCAAAGAAAGGGATTTTGGGAAAGGATTTCGATTGAACTTCTCTATCTTTGTATCAGTTTTTCCCAAGGATTTTTCTTTATGATTTCTGATTTCCATTCCTTTGGTTTTCTCCACACTTGAGCAAAAATCTACTATCTATATCTATAGGATATTTGTGTGGGAAAAGATATTGTTTGTGGTTGTTGTTTGAAACCACTTAGTTGTAAACCCATTTCTTGCTTTGTGCCATTTCCCTCATTGTGTTGAGGAGGTTGTGCAAATTGGCTTGTGAGGAGTTTTGTGTAAGCTTGGTGCTAATCCCTCAAGTTGTGAGGTGATTGTTTGTTGTATTGGAGGAGTGCCTCAAGAAGGAGGTTGAGATTGTAAGAAGGGGAGTTGGGTACTCCTTGTAATTGTGATTGCCCCAAATCCTCGGTGGAGGTTCCCTTAGTGGGAGTCCTTAGTGGACAAGCTAGTGGATTGGAAATCCTTCGTGTGTCGAAGGCGGGGATGTAGAGCTGGGTGCTCGAACCTCGGAACATATCTCTTTGTTTGCGCTTGATCCATTGACTCTTGCTCTCTCTCTTTACTTTGTACAAATTGCTATATCTTATACTTGCTTGTGTGTGCATCATTGTTGTAATTGCAATTAGTTTTTAAATTCCGCATTAAGTTCACTAGATTAGCATTGTCACCTATTCACCCCCCCTCTAGGTGACTTTTCATCAAGTATTTGGATCAAGTCAAAATATAGTAGAAGATCAAGATTAAGAGATAAAGACTTATTTATAGAATTTGTAAGTGTTCTGAAGTTTTGTAAAGAATAGTGTAGAATTGATTGCTCAAGCTCACACAAACATTTTTTTATATCAGTTTAATGAGTTTTATTAAATATGATTTTGTGTTTTAGTTTTCAAGAAATTGAGTTTAACAATATTGATTTGAAAAGATTCTATTAGTTGTGTTTTAAACTCAATCTTGTATTTATATGATTTATATCTCAAAGAATTTAGTTTTGTTTTTACTAAAAATTTATTACTTATAAAAACAATTTTTATGATTTTTTATAAGACACCCTTTCAGTATTTTGATTATAACTGTCTAATCCAATATTTGATTCATGTGATTTTTGTTACATTGCAAAGTTAACTTAAAGAACTGCAATATCTTTCTATATTGTCATTTCTAAATTACAACATTTAAAGCTTCAAAAATTAGTTTTAAAAACTGACTCTGCAGCAGGACAGTCGACAACTACTTCATAGCTGACGACAGTATTTTACAGAGAGCTCGAGTGAGTTCGGCCTGTCGGTAGCTGTTGTCGACAGCTGGTTGTTCTGCACTAATACCTGTCTAGTATTTTTGTCATAACTTTTTATAAATCATCTAGAGGGGGTGAATAGGTGATGGCTATAATATAATGGTAAATGATGCGGAAAAAAGAAAATTACTTGCTAATGAACAAGACTCAATCTCAACACAAAATTATATAGCACAAAAGTATAAGTTGCAATAAGAGAGAGATAAATAGACACATGCAATAGAGTAAAGAGTGCGTTAAGTAGAGAAAAAGATAGAGCACGCAATCACAAAGTCGAGAAATTTATTTTGAGATTCGAGCAACGCTCTACATCCCTGCCTTCACCATTTGAAGGGTTTAGCATTATTCTTAATTCCGCAAGATCACACTCTACACATTCTCGCAAGAATGAATCAGACCCGCAAATCCTCTCACTCAGTGCCGCAACACCTTAGAATCAACAAATCTGCAAACTCGTTTTGAGGCTGCAACCTCTACAACTCTTCAATACAAGATGTGAGATGATTTCTCCTAGATCACCAAAAATGGGCTCACAAACAATCCCTATAACCAAGACAAGAACTTGTAACTCTGAGATTGTAGTGAAAAAATCTCTAAAGTGAGTGTATTGAAGAAACGAGGCTTGTGAAAATTTTTGTTGGATTTGGATCTAAAAATTTCTCTTCTGAAAATTGTTTTTCTCTCAAAAATCAGAAGTAGAAGAATACAAATATTAATGAATCAATCCTTAATAGTTTTCTACAGTGTTAACATATATAGAGAGTCAAAATATAAGAGAGAAAACTAATATAGTTATTGGGGATTAACAACTAATCAAAATGTTAACAATATAGCGTTGGGGTCAAAAGCTGACAAAACAGGCTATGTGGTCGACCGGTCGGTCGACTGGTAACGGTCATATTTTTGACTGTTGGGCAGCATCGGTCAACCGCCTGGTCGACGAAACAAAACAGAGAGCCAAGGGCATTACAGTCGACTGATAACCTAGTCGACTGAGATGCACGGTAACAACTGTGTGTAGGTAGAAGGGGATGAATAGGTGACTTGCTAATCTAATGCTAAACAAATGCGGAATTAAAACTAATTATGCAAATTAAAACTATTATACTAACACACAAAGTATAATCAAAGAGTGAAGCCAAATTCGGGTGAAGGGCTCTGGACTATCTTCTCAAGATTCTTCTAGACTAAGAGTTAAGGTGCTACTTCAGCCCTCTTGGTTCAATACTTGTGTGAGTACAAACACAATATCAAGCATGTAAATGATAAAAAATAATAACAATGCTAGATATAAAAAAATCAAGCAAGCATATCAATTTAGCATAAATGAATATCAAGCATATAAAGATAAGAGCAATATGAACATGCAAGAAATTAAACACAAGTGGGTTGAGAGAGAGAGAGATAAGCAATCGCAAATACGGGAGAATTGTTTCGAGGTTCGAGCCACTTGCTTTACATCCTCGCCTTCACCGCAATGAAGGATTTCCACTATAATCGATCCTGCAAGATCACTCGGTGCCGCAACATCTACAACGAGCTCCCTTAAAATTTTGACTAGTTTCGAATAGTTCTCAAAATTCTGTAAAATAGAGAATTATCTTAAGGAACAATATGAAATCAATTTTAAGAAATTCAGCCTAGTTTACAAATTAAAAATCCTAGAATCGATTGGTGATACCGGTCGACCAAAAAATCCCCAAAAATACATTAAAGTAGAAAATATAATTTTGAAGAACAATATGAAAGATGATTCTTGAAACTCAACTCTATTTGTGAATTAAAAATCGTAGAGCCGGTTATTGCTATCAGTCGACGCCGACTTCGGAGATTCTTCAAAATAATTCAGAAAATTCTAAAAAATATAAAATATTAGAAAATAATATTTGAAACTGAAACCAGATCAATCTGACTACCAGAAAGGTCAAATCAACTTTGAATTCCATATCGAGTATTGATACTATGATACATACATCAAGGATCAGGGGATTACAGAACGATTCGAGCCTTAATTGGATCATCAGCAAAATTTAGCCTTGAGTTATAAAAGTATTCAAGTAAAACAAATGAGATTGTTTTGAAAAATTTAACTTCTGCTAAACATAGTTCCTAAATTGAATGTTAAACCATCAAGATATTCAAGTATGGGATAAAAACAAGTTTAAAATTATTTTCTAAATCAGAGTTAAAAAACCAACACCCATCCTCATGTGCCTTCAAGAACACTCGCAGAATGCAAGACTTGAACTAGGCATGCAAATGATTCAACTGGGTTTTTATCACAAAATCGATCAAGAAGTAGAGAAGAAAAGGGGAGAGATAAGTGAGCCCAGAAAATAGAATTTAGCTACTCATGAAAGAATGAAAACAATCACAGAAATTTAAGCACAACATAGCGATGAAATTGAGATGATGAAAAGCAAGTTGAATCTTCCTTAATGTCACTTCAATTGCAGATAACAATACTCATCCTCTCTCTTTGCTGGACTAAGCAAGAAGGAAAGAAAGAAAATACAATGAAAATTACACTTGATCCAACTAACTAACCAGAATATCCTAACCTTAAAAATAAAGGCCTAAACTTAGTTTTCTTCTGCGCTCTTCTACATTGCTTTAGTGAGGTAATTATAGGAGGAGAAGAGTGGCAAAATCACGTGGAGGATGAGGATAAAATCGCTGGCCTAACGGCAAGAATCTGGCCATGAAATTGTGGCAAAAATCGCGTTTCTACGGCTGCGATTTGGCCGTTGGGCCAGATCTTTGAGCGCATGATCTCCTCTTTTCAATTGTCTCCATTTCTTTAGATAGGATTGGTTTTAGGATCTCTGAATTTAAGTATATCTCCGTTGGTTGCTTGGGTTAGAAAATCTTATCTTTAAAAACCTAAATTAATTAGGATATATCGGTGTTTTTCTTCTTTTTCTCCATTATTTACAACTTGCACACCATTAAACATTAAAATGATTAAATAGCAAAGTTTAAATAAAATTAAATATAAAAATGTGATATATAATATGCAATATATGTTAATAATCAGCATGTGCAAATCGTGCAGTTACGAGGATCTCGTCCGCACCATCTGCTCAGTTGAGTATAAGTGAACCTCGTCTTCCAACGAAGAAAAAGACTTTTGGACTGTTGTAGAGGACTTCTTCTGGACCTTCAAGCATCCCCAACTCTGAGACACCAAGACATTCCTATAATTCCTGTTATCTAAGAATTATAGTAAAGCTTTTTATTCTTCTCAAAGTTTTTCTCAATTAAGGGTTTCCATATAAAATCTTGTGTTTTCTCTATTCTGTGTTGTGCATTGCATACACCCCCATCCCTGTTCTCACTTGTGGTGAGGATCGACCATCCAATCACTTGTGATGGAAAATCACCACCACAAAATGGTATTTTCATTGAGATCTGTGTCCTTACACTCAAGATCTCCCTTCCAAAAATTACAAAACCTTTCTCAAAAAGCCTCTCCTACAGCACTGATGGTCCCAACAAACTAAATTGTCACCCTCAACGGCGTTATGTCTAAAGGCAAGGCCAGCAGCATCATTAGGGGCATGGTCACCAACCAGCCATCGATCAACTGCGTACCTCTGAGGACACTGGCTCCTCATTGCCTCAAGAGGTAGTTGCCAGTGTCCAGCAACCAACGCAGCACGTAGACCATCTCCTTCAGATATTCGCTGACCTGAAAGAGCAAATGAAACAGTAACAAACCCAGTTGGATCATGATCGAGAGTAAGCATCTCTCAACTGTGAGAATGTCATCCGTGAGCAGGAGGCATTGAGGAAGCTCAATAACCAACTCAAGTCACTGCCCTCCAAAACACGCTGACGCTGACAAAATCAGAGAGCGAACCTGGATCTGAAGAGTCTCCCTACATTCATACCCTGGACAAATTGATCCAAAGACGGATCAAAAAGGCTAAGTTGAAGTTTAACAGCCGATCAACGCTTTCAACAATTAAATTCTCTGACTCTCCTCTTTCCAAGGAGATCTTGGAGTGCGAGTTCCCAAAGAAATTCTCAACTCCAACCTTCGTCTACTACTCCAGAGTGAGCAACCCAGTTCAACACATCAGGCATTTTCAGGACAGGATGGTGGTTCACTTCCATAATGATCCGATCATGTGCCTTACCTTCTTTTTTAGTCTGAAAGTTATGGCCTTAGATTGGTTCTACTCCCAGCCTTTGTATTCTCTGTGCAACTTCAAGGAGGTGTCTGAAGCGGTCTTCACCCAGTATGCATCTAGTCGGGAGACTAAGAGGAATAACCACCATCTTCTCACTGTTAAGATGAGACATAGCGACAGCCTCAAATCTTACGTCGACTACTTCCAGAGCCAATTGGCTAATGTCCCCAATTATGACGAGGACCCCTCCGTACTCGCGTTCATCAGCGGGCTACAAGTCTCTCACCCCATGTACAAACATCTTCTGAATCATAATGCCACCAGGATGAGCGATATTCTATCTTGAGCTCAGCCCTACATCCAATTGGAAGAGGCAATGAAGACTTCCTCCAACCACTCAGCGAAGCCCGGCGACCACGAGGAAAGTCAAAGTCTACGCACGAAGCATCCACCCATGCTCAAGATCAGAATCAGGCGACATGCAGATAAGAGACAAGCGCTTCTGATTCTTAATCGGGGAAAATCGCACACGAAAAGTGTATGTTTTGAAATCAAGAGTTAAAAGTGTGCGCTTTGGCTTCCTCGATACTTCCGTTATAGCATATAGGCTAAACGGGTCGAATCCACAGGGACAGGAAGCGATAGAAGCTTTACCGGAATGTTCACGTGTGTGTTAAAGTTTCTTCAACGTTTTAAAGAATCAAAAGAAAAGAAAACAAAGAATGGAAAGAGAAGAGTACGGTGAAACATGAAGAAGTGGAAACATAAAAGAAATGGTTTTTGTGATTTTGTTTGTTTATCTAAAATAAAGTAAAAAGATAAAGAAAACCAATGGCTACTAACTACTAATGGCTCTACTATCCATGCTAACCTCTTAGTGATAGTTGCCTCACATGTATCCTTGGCCATCACTAGTCCTTGGTTCAAGAGCGTTTCAAAGCATGACCCATACGATAACTTTCACATCCAAACTTAACAAAACAAGTGCAAGCTACACTTAAACCATCAAAACTAAACAAGAGTAAGCATGGAATAAAGTAATAGCTTGTTAGAGAGTTAGGATGTTAGAGTGTTAGAATCCATCATCATGAGCCATCAATGGCTCTTGCAAGAGTAAGGCCAAGTAGAGGCTATTAGATTCATGTGGATTATCAAGTAAGAAGTTAACAAGTTAGTGGTTAGTAGTTAGTTACCATGAGAAAAAATTAGCTAAACATGTAAAAGGAGTTAGAGAGAAGAAAACAAAGAGAGGTAAAGAGACAACCGTTTATAACTTGTCACATTCTATTACAAGCACTCTTGCTTTCCATCCATATACTACTCTCTCTCCTATTACAAGATCTACAAAAAATGAAAAATACAAAGAGGAAGAAGAAGAACTAACCTAAACTACCCTAAACTACAACATGAAAAGAAAACTATACTACTATCTGGATATCTCCCTGAAGAACCCCCAAGGGGGTATTTATAGGCACCAGGGGAAAGGGGGCCAGGGGAAAAACCCTGGCCCAAAGCGCTAGCGCGGCGCGCCGCCTGTTACGCGTTGTCGCGTCTGTCCCTGTCGACTGCAGGTCCTGGTTTCTTGTTTTGAACCCCTGCTTTTGACAGAATCACTCTCCTAGGTCAATGGCGATCTTTATAGCCCTTTAATCACCAATTAAACGGTGATTTTAGGTCTTCTTCTTCATTTCATGCCATGGACCTAGAAACATACAAGAGAGGTATTATTAGTAGAATTTAATATTAAATAAATGTGAAGATGTGGTATGAAATAAGCAGTTTTAGAAACTAATCACACCCCCACACTTATCTTTTGCTCGTCCCGAGCAAAACAAAAAACTAACAAAATTATTACACTACTTTCGCAGGTGACGCGATTGCACTGAGCATGTGCAACAAACCGTTAAACCTCTAGGTTTTCCCTAGAGGAGGAGTTTTGTCTCCTAAAGATTTTCAGCGGATTATACCCACAAAATCTAAAAAGAAAGAAATCAAATGTTAGTATTTTGAAAACGCATTTTTGAAATAGAGAAAAGTGTTGAAATATTTTTGCGAAAATATAAGTGATCCAAGGTCATAGGTTAACCAGAAATTATTTTTCCTTAAACTAAGTCGAAATGCAAAATCTTGTTATAAATAAATGTAAGAATTTAAAATTGAATTGATTCTTTGATCTTTCATAAAATTCTAAGAAAAATATGCACTTTGTGAACAGTGAAGATTTTTGGGATATCGACTCTAACTTTCATGCCATTTATTTATATTATTATTGTTTTTCTTTTCTTAGTTTTTTAGGCTTTCTAACTTACCCGGGTAGTGAGTCTTTAGCCGGTGACTCCCAAACCAGATAGTTTTAGGGCACCAGATGAGAAAACATCCCTTGGACTTAAGGACTCGAGTAAACAAGGCCACAAAACTAAAAAGGATTATTTCATTTTTTGTCCACCATTTTAGGTCTGAATAATCATGCTTCCTGAGGCATAATTACCCAACTTCAATAAGTGGTTTTATCATCATTTTAGTTTTTATATATATATATATTATTATATATATATATATATTATGACATTTTCAGTTTTGTTTCAATCCCAAAAATTGTGTAAGTGTGAAGTGCATAAATCTAAGGCAAAAGTTCAAGATCAAATTATCTTTTCAATCTTACTTTCTTATCCTAAAATTTAAACAATATCTATTATTTTGATTCGGTTTAAAATTTCATAATTTTAGGTCTTCCTAATTCCTAAGATAATCTTAATTCTCTTAAAATAAATCAAAACTATTTCTCTTATGTCAAAAAGTTTTGTAAAAAGAAAAGAAAAGAGTTTTTATACAAAAGAAAATTTAAAAAGCTCAAAAAACGAAGTGTAAATGAAAAAAAATTTAAAACTAACCTACGTTCGTAAACCCTCCCCATACTTATCTCATGCACTGTCCTCAGTGCATCGTGAATGTGTATATACATGAAACAAATGAGAAGGGAAGAAAAATTACCTCATGGTGGTGGCTCCAGTGGTGGTCTGATTGGGCCAAGCGTTGCTTCCCAATCAAAAAATCGTAGATCTTGCAGAAACCCACCAGAGACCTCTCTAATATGACTCAGTAAAATGTTGGAGAATTATATGATCTTAATGAAAAAATTACCCCCATCCAATTTTTAATTTTCAAAAATAACTACTGAGTCATTTTCTTCAACATTCTTGTCCAACAATGAAGTGTGATTTTAGAAGATGATTGATTTGGACTCAAATGGAACAGGAATAAAAATCGATACCGACTCAGAAATTTGACTCAGATCAAGTGAAGATTCAAAAGGAGGAGTCAAAATTGGTTCAAAAATGGGGTTCAAACTAAAGAATTGATGTTCACACACTTTTTTCATCAATAAAGTGTGATCATACGATATTAGTGATTTAATTTCTTGACTCTGAAATAGAGAAAAATTTGGTAAAGATACTGGAGTCATTATTGAATCAAAAAGTAAAATGGAATCACCAACTTGAGGCTCAGGATCACTTTCATATTCAATTTCAATTTCAGGAAAGGGATACCTAGTCAAAATATCAATGTGATTTTTAAACCTTGGAGTTTGGTCAAGTTTCAATGATTTGCTGAAATTGAATCTTGATTTTTAAAATAACATGATTCTTGGGTCCAATCGGTAGAGTTAGGGATATAAGGATTGGTCAAAGGTTGACAAGAAAGACTTTCCTCGCTCTCATTGATCAATTCGCTCATTATTGAGTCTAACCTACTGATAGGCCGGGTAACAGAATTTTGAGTCTGAATCATGTCTTCCATACTTTTTACAATTTGTTCTTCTTGAAAAGGTGAGTATGAAAGTTATTTTAAAATTGTGGTGAAATTGTGAGTCCACTAGATTTTGTGATTACTGCTCGGACTCACACAAGGGTTCCATACTCAAGTCCCATATTGATGGTTGTTCATTTTGAATTGAGTAAATCTCTTGAAAATTTGGTTGAGATGATGAGTCCAACATAGTTTGAAATCGTTGCATTGTTTCACAAAAGACTTCCAAACGTTTTTCTAGCTCAGATTCTTCTTCAATTGAATGTTCTAGAAAAGTAGTATATGGAGTTTGATTTGGGAAGGATTGTGAATTGAGCAAATTTTGAATTTGTTGTTGGGATTCAAGCATGGCTTCCATACTCCTTTCCAAATTGAATTTTTCTTCGGTTGGTAGAATAGAAAAAAGAGTATATGAATCAAAATGGGGAATGAATATTGTGAAACTTATAGACAAGGTGGTTGAAAATTTAACTCGAGGGAGGTGAATCCCCATAAACTCTGTGAAGAGTGTTTATTTTGAAAATTATAGTCATAGGATTGGGAATATGGGTCATATTGAGTCGGATAATCCCAACTCGGCATATTTGGTTGGTTCATATTATACATAGCCAGGTTGGAGTTATCCGAGTCAAATGAGGTCGGAGTGAAATATGAATTCATATTATGATTGAAAGAATTATTGTTGTTAGAATTCATTTCATAATATACAAAAAGGAAAACAAACAAAAAAGATAAAGAAAAAAAAACAAGCCTATGCTAGGGTTGACTTAGACCTAGACGACTCCTAACTGGTTAGACTGTCCACGGGGGTACATTATCAGAATCTGACCACAAGTTAATTGCCAGGTAGGGGCAAGATCAGTGGTAGGCATCCGTGTCGGAGCAACGAGCCTAATTATGTCAAACCACTGTTCTTCAAGTTTTCGCCTCTCAATCCCCAACCTTAGACATCGATTTGACAAGAGTCAAACTCTAACAACTTCCCTCTTAGGTCAATCTTCTAAATGAGTTTGAGATGTCCTTAGAGCCCAACGTCTAGCTAGTTTTATTAAGGATTGGGTTGTGTTAGTAGGGAGGTGATTTTTGAGCTAAGGGAGGGTAATGACTTCCCCACCTATGTTGTATTGGGTTTTGCCCTTAAGTTCAATTCGTGCAGTGTGCAATATAGATAAGAATGAACATACAAAGAGAGTAAATCACCCACGTGTTTGTCCTAACTATATGCTATGCAATATGTACACCTCCATCAAGATCATAACAATAGAAGAATAAAATACAGTATATTAGAATGAAAATTGACACGTGCCTAAATGCAAATGTCTAAACCGATTTAAAATATCCAGTTATCGTATTTAGATCTTAAAATTATTACAGTGCACAGGTAATATAAACAAAACTAGCAGCAGAATATAAGAATATACAAGAATTTATCCAACCACACAAAAGCAAGTGTGGACTTCTGCAATGCTAAAACTTTAACATGCACACCAAAAAATAAAAAGAAAAGTAAACAAAAACGTGAACTAAAACCGTTCCTATCCCGGCAACGACGCCAAAATTTGATTGGGAGAAAACTGCGCACGAAAGTGTATGTTTTGAAATCAAGAGTTAAAAGTGTGTGCTTTGGCTTCCTCGATACTTTCATTATAGCATAGAGGCTAAACGGGTCGAATTCACAGGACGGGAAGCGATAGAAGCTTTACTGAAATGTTCACGTGTGTGTTAAAGTTTCTCTACGTTTTGAAGAATCAAAAGATAAGAAAACAAAGAATGGAAAGACAAGAGTATGGTGAAACACGAAGAAGTGGGATACATAGAAGAAATGGTTTTTGTAATTTTTATTTGTATATCTATAATAAAGTAAAAAGATAAAGAAAACCCATGGCTACTAACTACTAATGGCTCCACTAACTATGCTAACCTCATAGTGATAGTTGCCTCACATGTATCCTTGGCCATCACTAGTCCTTGGTTCAAGAGCGTTTCAAAGCATGACCCATATGATAACTTTCACATCCAAACTCAATAAAATAAGTGCAAGTTACACTTAAACCATCAAAACTAAATAAAAGTAAGGATGGAATAAAGTAATGTTAGCTTGTTAGAGAGTTAGATGTTAGAGTGTTAGAATCCGTCATCACGAGCCATCAATGGTTCTTGCAAGAGCAAGGCCAAGTAAAGGCTATTAGATTCATGTGGATTATCAAGTAAGAAGTTAGCAAGTTAGTGGTTAGTAGTTAGTTGCCATGAGAGAAAATTAGCTAAACATGTAAAAGGAGTTAGAGAGAAGAAAACAAAGAGAGGTAAAGAGAGAACCTTTCATAGCTTGTCACCTTCTATTACAAGCACTCTTACTTTCCACCCATGTACTACTCTCTCTCCTATTACAAGATCTACAAAAAATAGAAAATACAAAGAGGAGAAGAAGAACTAACCTAAACTACCCTAACTACAACATGGAAAGAAAACTACACTAGTCTCTGGATATCTCCATGAAGAACCCCCAAAGGTGTTTATAGGCACCAGGGGAAGGGGGCCAGGGGGACAAACCCTGGCCCAAAACGCTGGCGCGGCGCGTACAGCGCCGCCTGCTGCGCGTTATCGCGTCGGTCCCCTGTCGACTGCAGGTCCTGGTTCTAGTTTGGGCCCCTAGTTTTGACAGAATCACCCTCCTAGGTCAATGGCTTTCTTTATAGGCCTTTAATCACCAATTAAATGGTGATTTTGGGTCTTCTTCTTCATTTCATGCTATGGACCTAGAAACATACAAGAGAGGTATTATTAGAAGAATTTAATATTAAATAAATATGAAGATGTGGTATGAAATATGCAGTTTTAGAGACTTATCAATTCTCTCACTGAGCTCGCTCTAAGCCTACCAGTCGATAGAACAATTCACTCCGCTCAGGCTTCCTATCAACGAAGTTTTCAATCCATTGTACTGGTCAATTTTTGACCTACATCAGGATCAAGACATGTGTCCCCCGCCATCAAAACCTCCCAAGACACCAACAATAAAAGTCATCCTAGCATCTCCTCGCAGAGCGTTATTCGATTATTCTGTGACCATTCCTCCTCCCGAGGATTCGTTTGTCCCAAGGATATGTTGGCTCAAGGGTACACTCTTCGATTTTATTTTGATGATTACAAACACATGAAGTTAGTTGGTACTAATCAAGTTCTAGTATTTATAAGCTTACAGGGTTCAAGAGATTGGAAATTGTTGCATTCTTCCTCTAAAGGAAGGTTTCGATGAAATCAAGTTGATTCAAGGAAGGGATTCAAGCTCGGTCAATCATAAATGTGGATTTTGAAAAAGACTTCTTGATGAAGACTTGAAGAGAGTGTAACCCTATGTAAGATCTTAGAATATTTAACTTTTAGTGCTGAATTGATGCTCAAGAATCACACGCACTTGTACAAGTTTTCTATACAAAAATTATTTCAAAAATATTTCAAAATATCCTGTTTTTTACCTGACTTTCGACAGTTTTACATAGAACTGTCGACAACTGAAGAGAGCTATTGACAGAGGACTATCGACAGACTCTTTGTCAGAGAACTATCGGTAGCTCTTTACAGAAAGTGAGGTTTAGTTTTTGTTGACTCACTGTCGACAGTCCTAGAGCTGATACATTAAGTATCAGCCTCCTTGGGCTGTCGACAGCCCCCAGGCTTGCTCTGCAGCGGCTAAAATTTTAGTCGTTGCTCTACAACGGCTAAATTTTAGGACTTTATTAGTGTTTTATTAACTGATTTGGCTCCCTAATGATGTTTACGTACTGCCTATATATATATGGGTCTTTGTAGGAGAAGTTCACATATAAGATAACAATTTTTGAAATCAAAGTTTTTAAGAAAAAAATCAAGTTTTTACTTTCAAGTTTCAAGAGCTCTAAATTCCAAATCATTCTCTACAAGTTTAAGCTCTCAAGTTCTATTTTCTCAACTGAGTTTTCTCTCACACAAACTTCTTGAGATTCATTTCTCCACTCAAAACTCTAGGAAGTTGTAAAGAGAGAGTTTGTGATTTTTGTGATCACCAAGAGCTTGTAAACCTCATTAGTTTTGTGCTACCTCTTGTGTAGAGGATTGAGAGTTGGAGTTGTATACTCTGATCTTGTGTAGACCATTATAGTTCCTTGTGGAAGCTCCTTTGTGAAAGATCCTTAGTAGATAGTGAAAATCCTTCACGCGGTGAAGGCGGGGACGTAGAGCTTCATGCGTGAACCTTGAAACAAATCTCTTATATTTGTGATTGTTCTCTTACTCTTACTCTATTGCTATTATTTGTACTTGTGTTTTTACTTCTCTTGTATTTGCTATTCATTGGTTGCATCATATTCATCATTCCTACTTATCGGTTTTACTCATCTCAACAAGAAGGCAATTAAGCACCATAACTCCAAATCTAGAAGAATATTGAAGAAAAGTTCTAGAGCCCTTCATGGGAATCCGGCTTCATTCTTATTTTGAGTTGACCGCTTGCATCATTCATTTTTAATTGTTGCATTTGCAAATTAGATTAGCATTACACCTATTCACCCCCTCTAAGTGTACTTTCAATTGTTTCAGAGCCTTACACTCTAGTTTTTTTGTTTAACTGCCTTAGAGAAATCCTTTTTCTAATCATTTCATTTGCACTATCAATTTGCTTTCCACACAAGCTTATATGGCCGAAGGTATTAAGACTCCATCCAAGTTTGATGGCCATAACTTTCCTATGGAAAGTTAAGATGACCATGTGCTTGCAATCCTTAGGAAGCCAGGTTATAAAGGCGGTAACCAAACTCTTTAGTGTACCTGATGGTGATGAAGACACATGGTCGGAAATTGCTACCAGAAATTTTATGCCAATGCAAAAGTTCACTATGCATTGCTTCAAGTCTTGAATGATGATGATATTGCTAGGGTAATTCATTGCAAATCCACCTATGAGATTTGGTCACACTTAGTTGTCATGCAAGAGGAGACATCACAAGCCAAGAGAGCTAAGATTGATCTCTTGCATTCCCAAAATTTTTATTATGAGTAAAAATGAATCTATTGATGACATGATCACAAGTTTACTAAAATCACCAATGATCTTGCTTCTTTAGGTGATGCTATTGACAATGATCAAAAAGTGAGGATAGTCATTCGCGCTCTCCACCATCATGAGAGTCAAAGCCACAACATTAAAGGAGCTCAATGACAAGGAAGAGATGAAGCTCATTGGTCTTATTGGAAACCTCAAGACCCATGAGATGAAAAGAAAAGCAAGAGAGGAGAAGGCACCACTAAAGAAGAAATCACTAGCTTCAAAGTCTACTCCAACCATCTCTGACGATGATGAAGAAGAAGAAGAAGATGAAGATCTTTCCCTCATGATGAAGAATGTTAGAAGGATATACAATAAAGTAAAATTCAACAACCAACGAAGATGGCAAGGAAAGGAGGAGAAGAAGTAGTTTGCTACATTTACCGAAGCCCGGACATGTCATTGCCGATTGCCCGAATACAAAGAGTAAACCCACTACCTCCAAGAATCCCTACGAAGGCACATGGGATTCGGAGAGTGATCGGAGCGGAACCAGCACTCAAAAATGTGTATTTATGAAATCAATGAAAATGTATATGCTAATGTTCCCTTGATACTTCCGTTATAGTATTGGCTCAACGGGTCGAATCCACCGGGACGGGAGGTGATAGAAGCTTAACAGCTTTTATTCACGTCGTATGTTAACAAGTTCTTCTTTGTGAAAGAATGAGTAAAAGAAAAAGAAAAGGAATTCAGAAGTGATAGATGGAGAAGACGATAAAACTGTGATGTGAAAACAAGGAGAAGTGATTAGGAAACAAAATATAAAAGAAGATAAAACAAAGGTGAACTAAGAAGTTGGTGAAAACATCGATAAGAAAAAATGATAAAAAAGGTTTTGAAAATAATTCTTAAAACAAAGTAAAAAGAATGAGGAATGCTATGAAAGAAATCTCATGGTTTCTAACTATTAATTACTCTTACTAACATGCTAACCTCTTAGTGATAGCTGCCTTACATGGATCCTTGGCCATCACTAGTCCTTGGCTTCAAGAGATGATACAGAGCATGACAAATAAGATGATTTTTCACATTCAAATTGTTTCAAGAGCAAGCTATATAAACATTAGATCATCAAAACCATTAGAAGCAAGTATGAAATAAGAGAGT
>JAVJIF010016146.1:0-69991 GCA_038442645.1 Agave tequilana
CTTGGCTTGCGCAAGGTGGTACAAGTGCATCAAATTGGAAGATAAGTTTGAAGAAGAAGATAATGATGACAATGATAGCGATGAAGAGTCAAGTGTTTAATATGACTTCTCCTATAGAGAGAGAAGAGGGCACATCATTGAGAGTCCTCTTCTTGGTCTCACATTTTCCTTGACCTAAAGGATTGAGCTAAGGGTAGCAGTGTTTCACATAATGTGACTTTCAGTGGCAATGGGAAAGCCTAGCTATTTGGTGGTCTTCACAGTTGTAAGGTTTGTACAAGTTCTAATCGGCTTCTTGTACGGGGCATATTTCTACTAGTACTGTTGTATTTAAAAGACAATAATTTCTGGTCCCTGCAACTACGAAAGTTTTTAATCCTTGTATTTTTCTGGAATTTATGTTCTCATGCCTGAATCCTTCAGTCTTGATTCTAATCAGCTACTGTGGTTTACTCCAGTTTCTAACACACACACAAAGGTATCTTGTATATAAACATTTCAATGAAACCTAAAGTTAAAAGCAATAGGAGGTCAGAACTGGCTAGCTTATCAAGACAAACCACATACTTTGTGTATTCCTAAAATAAATGGGAAGAAATGATCAATTTCCTCACAACACACAATATATGTGGAAAGAAGGCAAAGCAGAGATATTTAAGGCAGAAAACTGAAAAATATTTCAAGAAATAAGACTGGAATATAAGTATTTAAATCAACAAAGTGAAATAAATATTCAAAATATGTATATGGCTTAATCGCTATGGGGGGACCATCCAAATCTCAAAAGAAACAGAGAAAACAAATTTTAAACAATCCAAAGTGGTTCATCTTAATCCATCTTAATCTAAATTTAATAACAGAAGAATACTAATCCTTGTCTAAATATCCAAACACAGACTAATCTCGTGCGGTACACTCGGTGGGTTAACCGGCTTAAGATAATAATCTAAGCAGGCTCAGTCAATTCCATAACCTAGAAAATGAAATGTATTCATGGACATTTGGTGTGACATATTCTAATTTCAGCTCTTCAGCTGATCGCATTCAAAGGTGATTGCAATTCTATATAACCAACCTCATCACCTTCAACCTTTCCCAGAATAAAGCCACAATGAAGATGGTGGCTCTTTAGTTGCATGAGCTTTAAACATGAGCAGGTTTTCAGAAAACAGTATGAATCAAAAGTGAAAGTTTCTCAAAATAACAGTGCATGGCATGAGCTTTAATATGAACAGCATTCCAGAAACAGTACAGATTGAAAGTGATAGTTTCTAAAAATAACAGTGTATGATTCACGGACATGGAGATACACAATGTGCCACAAGCATACAACAAATTCCATGGCGAGAAGTGTTCTTCCTCACGTGTCTGACATGGCATGCTTTCATAAATGACACCACATGATGCCTTCATAAAAGAAGAATGCATCCTAACATACAAGAGAATAAGAGGGGTCTGAATATTCAAAGATTGATGGAAGCAAATATGTAACAAAAGGCAAGAGCAATTTTAGTAGGATGGTTTAGGATGACTACTCAATTCTAGGGAGAGACTCAAAATTTTCTAGATCATATGTATATGTAACACACACACACACACACTCTTCCAGAAGAATTTGAGCATGAATCTTTTTCACACAAATTCCGGAAGAATTTGACCATGAATCTCTCACTCAAATTCAATGTTACGACATTCAAATACAAGATCCACTCCGTTGAAGTTGATCTACATTATTTAAAATAACTAAATATAAAAAAATCAAGTTTTTTTGAATACGTTTTACTTTTTCATCAAATAGACACAAAATGAATGGCCAAAAATAGCATTAGATTTATGATTTTAGAAATGCAAATCCTCAATCTGACCATTTTATCATGATCTAAATATTTAAAAACCCTCGCACACTAATTTTTTTAAGATTTCAAATATTCTATACCATTAAACTAACCAACTCACTATTTCAGCAGCTCATTTTGCGCCTACTTGATGAATAAAAAAGGTACACATAATGCTTATTTTTTATTTTTAGTTATTTTAAACAGAGTATATATTGTATTTGAATGCCGTAATACTGAATTTGAGTGGGAAAGATTCATGCTCAAATCCTTCCCAAAGGATCTAAGTGTGTGTGTGTGTGTGAGAAAAGTTTTAATACGTATAGAGTATAACATAAGAGTTTACATACACTGATACACCCATGAAAATTTACCGTAGCCATCCATATCTATGATCCAAACTATTGATTATGATCTACATGTTCTAAAACTTATATAAATCAAATTTCATATAAATTGAAACTTTTTAGTCTCTCCAACCTATAATATGGATGGTCTGATAGCGGTCTTAAAAGTCAATTTTTTTATTTGCTTGATTTGTGCGATAGAAAATTTCAATTCACATGAAATTTGATTCATATGAGTATTAGAACATATAGATCATGATAAATAATTTGGATCATAAATATAGATAGGATACGGTGTATTTTCATAAGTGTGTGCACATTTTCATAAGTGTATGTAAACTCTTTTGTTACACCTTATGTGTATTAAAACATTTCCCTACACACATGCATATAACGAGTGTTGGTAATACATTGATTAGCAGAACTCTCCCTGTTGATTATGAGGGACAATAGAATCTGCGAGCATGTGAAATTTTAGCTACAAAACATTAAAACGAATGCGAAAGTAAGTTGGATAAGAATTCTTACCCTAGGTGAGGAGGAAGGGAGAGAATTCTTACCCTAACTAAGCAAGAGATGGATGAATGCAGGTAGCTGACCTTCAATATTTGGGATCAGGGATTTGTTATTTTTCACTTGATATTCATAAGTAATTGCTATACCACCATAATCAGTTGTTTAGGCAAAGATGGAAGGCATCTTATATGAGATATCTATCACCTCAGCTGAGGGTCAACATCAGCAAAACAAAATATTCATTTCACAAAAAAAAACTGTTGCTACAAAATAGCTTACATTAAATAAATAAGGCACTACCAGTGTACCATAGTACACATTCAAATGATAGCTTGACTAGAAACCCCACAACAGATTATCCATTCAAAAAATAATTAACCGAGAACAAAACTGACGTAAAGAATTGCCTGATTCAAAGTGACATCAACCTTGGACCTTACGCACTTGAATGTGATGTGTAGACTCTTGTCTCCAGATGGAATGAGTTCCGCTCTGAACCAAAGTGACATACTCACCCTCCTTGAGGAATTTTCCTTTCTGTTTCAAGAAAACAAGCACAAAGTTGAGAAGGCAATTAAGCTAGTCTAAGCATGCATATGCTTGGAAAGTTTTGTTTTATAGTGCCTATTTTACAATTTTCCATTCATTGAAGATTGTAAGATTCAAAATCAAGGATTTCTAGCAGTTATCTTTTTGTAAGATATGCTCCTCAAAAGGGGGAAAAAAACAATAATAACTGTATTGTGCTTAAAGAGATAAATCATGAATTTCAAAATTATTCAGCATTAATGTTCAACTCTGTGATTTTAGGAACTTACACAATTCTCTAATCCCAAACATCTTATTTTTTCAGCAGAAGGGAAAAAATCCATCTAAACACTGTCATATAAAATCATTTTTTTTAAAATAAAAAAAATGCTGCAAACCATGGCATGCAAGCATTAAAAGTTTAGAACCTACCATCAGATGTTTTATCGCTCTGGAGAAGGTCTCTTCTGCATCCTCAGAAAACGGCATATGTATAGGAAGCACACCATGATAAAGTGCCAGCCTCTGCTTAACCCTTTCTCTGGAAAGATTTGTTTTGTTTTTGTTAGCAGGAGACAAATAATTACAAGATTAAATGCACTAGACAAACAAATGGCATATTAATGTAACATTGTCATTTCCATTCTCAAAATTACTGAACATAATAGAGAAGAACTTACTCATTTGTCAACGCAAAAATAGTGGAGGAAGGACGACAGTGACTTAGCCGTATGGCCATGGAACCTGTTCTTGTGAAGACAATTATAGGTGTAGAAAGGATATTTGCCATTGTGGTTGAATGCGACGCAAACATTGAACTCATGTGGCTTTGACAGAACTCTCCACCATATATAGCCTTGAAGAAAACAAGTAGAAGCAAGCATTGAATTAGAAACATTACACGGGATATTTAAGTCTAGGCCTACAACTACTGAGCTTTATCACTTTGATTTCTGATAAGACTCCGACATCCTTTCAGAAAGTAGGAAGGAAAATGATGTGTACAAGACATAATTTTCCTAACATCATTTTAGGGAGTCTTCACTGTCCTGGGTTAAAAAATCATAACATATCTACAAGAAATCAAACAGATAAAAGTAGGACAAGAAATTCTGTCCAAACTTCTACCTTTAATATATACCTGGACAGCAGTCGAAAGAGTTGGATGAGTAATGCTGCCTGAAAGAGTCGACTCGGTCCTCAAGGCCACAGTATGCATCACATTAACGGCTTTCAGTGGATACCTAACCCAAATTTCAATTTCAGCATGCTTTTTCATAGGAGAGGCCAACAGTAAACTCTAAGACAGCAATCATGTAGAAATATGTAGTGTTATTCTGTTCACTTTGCTCTAAGTTGATTAGCTCATTGTAAATTTTGTCAAAAAGGGTTCTGTTTCTTTGTACATATCTATCACAGAAAATAATGTACTAAATAATAAAAACTTTTCAGGCACTTCTGGAGTAATTACTTCTTGAACTAAAACCGAATTTAAATGTCTCCCTTACACTGAATGAGCATTTTTCAGAAGATTCCAAGAAGATTGGCTGGTATTGGCAGCCATCGCGTATGGACATACGAGATGGGTATGAACAACTTGGGAGTCTAATATGGGACATTGCAAAAACCTGCATAGGAATACACTTGTAGTCTTGTACCTTATGGATTTAATATTTATGGATAAGTGGATTCGGATAAAATTAAATGGGCCAAATGAAACTCTGTAAAATGACAAGATGTAAATAAGTTATGCAAAGCTAAAAGTGCAGACCTTGCAAAGATGGCATATCATCCTAGTTTGATAATTTGATGTACGAATATTGTCATGAAGTGTCGTAACTGTTCAGGCTTCACACAATCATACAGTTTAAATTTATGACCTCAGGGGTAAAATTGTTGGAAGTGTCATGATCCCAAAATTTCTGAGTGATCAATGTGCTAAACATATTTTTTTTAAATTTCTATATACTCCATTGGAATATTGATTTCCTTGAGCATTTAGAATGCATCTTGCTTTTTCTGCTGGAAATGTCACCAGAAATTTAAATTTTACCTTCAAACCAATTAGGACGACATAACAATACATGAGTTCAAGGTGGTTCTAAAGTCCATAATCTACATTTTCTTAAATTCACAATGAAGGCAAACACGTCAACATTTCTTATTGACCCAAAATCACGCATTGATTAACAAGTACTTACTTCCCATGGGCAGTTTCACCAGATAACATGATGCCATCAGCACCTTCTCGAACTGCAACTGAAATGTCTGATGCCTCTGCTCTTGTTGGCATGGGATGATCTATCATGCTCTCCAACATGTTTGTTGCTACAATAACTGGTTTCTGCATGCTATGACACCTCCTAATGATCTCGGCCTGTTCGATAAAAAATAATGAATTTTAACATTTATTAGTTCATTGACAGAATCCATGCAATGATGGTCACAGTTGACATTATTTTAAATGAAAATTAAGTAGGATGAAAGCAACAAAACTTGTTTTGATCTTTCTATGCTTCTGGAAGTATGGAGGCTTTACATTCCACAGCATGGCAGGCCAGTCATTTTACAGCACTATGGTCATTTTTATCCTAATATACTAACAAGCTGTATCAGAGTACATTCTTCTGAAATCAAGAGAACTAAAATTTTTAATAACGTGCTGACATACCACCTCCTCTGTCAATTAGTTCATGGAGATACTGCAATGTTTTATGCAGCAATCATCTACCTAATGAAGTTTGAATTTGAAAGTATGGCATTAGCTTGAAAGAAACTGATTTGGCCACAGTAGAGAGTATATTACATCTTTGGAAATAGTTTGACTGCTTGTATATGCAAAACATCTCTGGACTAAACTTTGAGAACGTTTTATGTTTATTGCCAATGTGTGTGTGTGGTGTGTTGTGTCTGTATGTATGTATGTATGTATGTATGTATATGTGTGTGTGTATAATATATATATATATATATATAGAGAGAGAGAGAGAGAGAGAGAGAGAGAGAGATAGACTTGTATCCTTTCAAAAGGATTTGATCCCGATCCTTCCCACTCAAAATCAACCCTCCAACATTCGAATACAAGATCCACTCCGTTGAAGTTGATCTATACTATTTCAAGTATCTATAAACCAAAAATTAAGTGTTTTAAATACTTTTTGCCCGCCCATCCATCAAGCGACGCAAAATGGACGGCCGAAAGTAGTGAGTTGGTTAGATCTATATCTTTAGACATACAAATTCTCGATCCGGCCATTTCATTATGATCTAAACATTTAAAAACCCCTATAAACTAATTTTTGTTAGATTTCAAATGTTCTACACACCGTTAAACTAACCAACTCACTATTTAGGCCGTCCGTTTTTTTCCCCTACTTAATGGATGGGCAAAAGTATTTAAAACACTTGATTTTTGGTTTATAGATACTGAAATAGTATAGATCAACTTCAACGGAGTGGATCTTGTATTCGAATGTTTGAGGGTTGAATTTGAGTGGGAAGGATCCGGGATCAAATCCTTTTGAAAGGATACAAGTCTATATATATATTATATATATATATATATATATATATATATATATAGATATATATATAGAGAGAGAGAGAGAGAGAGAGCTAGAGCTGATTTCTTAAGAACAGTTCTCACAGATTTGATATATTAGATCCGAGACCCACATGAAAGTTCCGGATCAACTCCTTATATATATATATATATATATATATTATTATATATATATATATATATATATATATATATATATATATATATATATATATATAGAGAGAGAGAGAGAGAGAGAGAGAGAGAGAGACTTGTGTCATTCCGAAAGGATTAAGGTCGAATCCTTCCCACTAAATACAATCCTACGACATCTGAATGCAAAATTCACTCTATTGAAGTTTATTTAAATTATTCCAAGTAACTAAAAATCAAAAATCATGCATTTTGAATGCTTTTTGCCTATCCACCAAGGAGGCACAAATGAAAAGATCGAAATAGTGAGTTGGTTAGTTTAAGATGTAGAATATTTAAAATCTAATAAAAATTGGTGTGCGAGAGTTTTTAAGTATTTAGATCATGATGAAATAGTCGGATTGAGAATTTTGTATGTCTAAAGATGTAGATCTAAGCAATATGTTATTTCAGCCGTCCATTTTGCGCCTAGTTGATGGATGGGCAAAAAGTATTCAAAATATAAGATTTTTTGTTTTTAGTTACTTGAAATAATGTAGATCAACTTCACGGAATAGTTTGATGAACAAGAAGAGCTTTCAGCAATAATTATATATGCATTAATAGGAAAGATGACATTCTCTTGAGCAAAATCCCACTTATAAAATAATTAAAATCAAGCAACATAAATGTGTAAAAAGGTATACCTGCAGCAAAGGAACTTCTTCAATCGGAAGCTCAGCTCCGAGGTCTCCACGAGCAACCATTGCCTATAACACAAAAGAAGAAATAGTAATAATTAAAAATCATGATTGGTGACCAGAAAACCAATTAGAATAGGGAAAAAAACTTTTAGAACAAAATGTAAATTCTGAGCATATAAACAACTAGACTTTCGTAAATTTACATGTCAATAAAATGGCTTACCCCATCGGATGCAGAAATTATGGAGTGAAGATTTGGTATTGAGTCAGCACTTTCTATTTTAACAATAACATGTATATCCGCATCGCAACCTTGAAATCAATCAAAAAGAACATAGTGAATAATTCCCTGAGCGACTTCTGAAATGGTATTGAGTAAAAAATCACTGAAAAAGATTTACTTCTGAGGTAATCTTTCAGTTCATGGACTACTTTCGCATCTTCACAAATGAGACAGCATAGAAGTCAACTTTGTTGTCCACACCAAACTTGATATCTTCCCAATCTTTTTCTGAGGAATTAAGAGGAGCAACGTTGATAAAATATATATCTATTAGTCTCTTTCAATGAGGGAATAAATTTGTGTTACGAGTGTATGCTGGAAGACATGAAAACAACCTGTTATGGATGGGAGGGTAGCACTTTTGCCGCGAACATTCAAGTGACGCCTTGATTTTAGTTCTCCGCCATCAATGACTTCACATTTGACAGTATCACTGTTTTTGACCTCACAACCGTGACATCATTCCTCCTATAACAAGAACGTGGAAACATGTTAAATTTGATACAGAAAGTTACTTCTTTATACCTAAGGAACCTTGATCTTCCATTCAATGTTTATAATGATCTTCAAGATATAAGGTGGATTCCCTTTAAATGCATTAAAAAAAAGAAGAAAACTGAGTCTTAAGAGTATAAATAAGCACATGATGAAGCAGGGGTTCAGAATTCACTTTCATTTATTTTATGATCACCACTGGTTGAAGCTAAAGTAACTTGGTTCCGAACAGAATTAATGGCAGTAGTTCACTAAGAAGATCTTGCAAAAATCAAGCAAGAAACCATACTAAATCATCCTGAAACTAGCATAAATATAAAAGCAGCACCATGCATCCATCTATATATTGACTTCTCCATATAACAAAATCCATAAGAATCAGGAGTCAGAAAACTAGGACCTGAGCATTTACAATTCAATGATTTATTGTCAACATTAAGATCCAGACGAAGTCTCTCTATCGCCTTAAGTTTGATACCAGTTTAACATAATGTGCACAAGTTCAATAATTAAATTGCCCTTAATTAGTCAATGAGCTCATGTTAATGCGGACTGCTGACCATATTCCACTCTTTAGAACATTTAGATATGTGTGTAATATTACTACATTCATATATCAGCTCTTACCATCAACTAAGAGAACATCACTGGCTTCCACATCATGAATGAAATCATCATAATTTACACTGACAGTGTCATCCAAGCTGACTCCCCTCTTGATTGTGAAATTGAACATCTGCCCCTCTTTTAGCAAAATGGGCTGGGCTACATCTCCACTTCGCACCTCAGGGCCCTGCAGAGTGGTACAACGGTTTTTTCAATAACAATTGAAATGAACAAGAATATAATATTGACTTCAATAACCAATTATCAAACCAACTTTCTGCAATAGGAACACATAGATAATAATAATATCATGATAGTTCATATGAATCTTTCAATATGCCACACAAATTTAAAGAGAAAGAAACAATTGGATCTTGAACTGGAAACATTTAAAACAACCCCAAGGTCACTGGAGAGAACTAAAAATGAAAAGTACCTAATTAGTGTGTCTCTTACGGTTTGACGGTGGCACATAAAAGAATATTATATTTGCAGAAATGAATGTTGAAAATGTATGTTATATCAGCAAATTATAAAGTTTTAAGGTTAAGTGCAATCACTTATTTATGTTATGAGGCATTAGTGCATATGCATGTCCGAGCTCTCTCCCAGCCGCCACCACTCACCAGTAGCACCCCTGCACTGCCAGTCAATACATGTAATCTTACACTTTCACACTGGAAGCTAGTAAGCTCATTCTTCTATGTTCTTATCTCTTGATCTTAACTTTACTTCATACAAGAGAATGTGCACCAGCAGATCAATTCCTCTTTCAGCTTAAACATACTCAAACTTCCCAATCACTCCCTCACAACCACTACTGAAAAAAAAAACCAATTTATCTAATGCCATAACAAGAAGCCTTGCAATCAATCCTCGACAACTAAAGCAAGCTCATATCCACAGTTCCCTTGCATAAGAACACAATATCTGTTCAAGTGAATGGTCATGCATGCACACAAAACTCAGTTGTGTTCTTGTTGTGGGTTTAGAAATGAAATCATCAGGCTGCTAGTAGCTGACTAAGTTAAGCAATCAAATAAACCACTTTTTCCTTTTCAATAAATGTTAAATATATGAGATAGATTCATTGCTTGATATTAAGAAAAGGAAAAGCCTCTTCAGCAACATCTTTCAAAATGATTTTAAATTTTCTACAATGCATCAGCACGATGAAACCTATTAGATTTTCTTCCAAGATCATAATTTCAATCTTTCTTTTAGTTCCGTGGTATATGCATAAAATGGTGGAAATAAGGGTTATGGTTTTAGACATACATGTGTTCTCAGTCAAATAGTTGGTCTTCCGTATTGTAAGGCAAAGAGGAAATCTTCATCGACAAGACACTAAAGTTGTAAGGCGAGAACTAGATAGAACGGTCTCAAATTTTGAAACCAAGGTAAATGCCACTTCACTAACTTTGATGAACTCACAGGAGCTATGAGATGCAATCACATAAGAAAAGATGCAGTCACATAAGAACCTTATAGAGACAAATCTAATACCTTGGTGTCTAACATGATGGCAATAACATTGTCGTTCACCTGAGCATTATATTCCTTCACCAAATCAATTACTTTCTGGTGAGACGCATGGTCCCCATGAGACATATTTAGCCGCGCTACGTTCATCCCTGCTTCTGCCAGTTTCCATATCATTTCACGTGTGTTCGTCGAAGGACCAATTGTGCACACTATCTTCGTTTTCCTTCGACCATCTGTCGCCAATTTTGTCTCCCCCACCTTGTACTCCCGAGATTGAAGCCCCTGCTGAGAGGAGCTCAACTTTTCAATTAATTTTTTTTTCTTTACTGTTAAGAGTGAAAAATCGAAAGAAATGAGACGATCTCTAAAACTAAGATCCACTACATGTATCAACCTCTTGAATCTACCAAGCAAGACTCCATTTTTTGATTAATTCACAAGAAAAATTAGAAGTTTCCATGCGAAGCTCTTCAAAGGTACAAACTTTTAATGCTCCGATTAAAAACACAACAAAATCAACTACTCACAGTACTCATGGCGCCATTGCCCGCTCCGATCTCCGCCCTCACCGACCTCACTCCGAGATCCCCGCACAGGACAGCCCGCGATCTCGCCTCGTTCCGAAGAAGCGAGCGGCCAAGGCTCGCCGACGACCCAAGGGCGGCGCGATCCGACACCCGAACCACGAGGCCACTGCCGATCTCCATCAAGCCCGCCATGAGAGAGAGTTTCAGAGAGACAGAGAGGGGTTTAGAGAGAGAAAGAGAGATCAAGAACTAGAGATAGAGAGAGAAAGAGAGATCAAGAACTAGAGAGAGAGAGAGAGAGAGGGATTGTTTATAGAGAAAGAGGAGAGAGGGGGAGCTTGGTTCGGTCCGCCGATGTGCTAAAAGAAAGGAGGCGGAGGAAAATAAGAGACGAACGAAGCGCTCGCCGCAAGCATCGGGGACATCGAGAGGGCGATTTTGGCGGAATTTACGAGGATGCCCCCGTGTGATGCTGACTTCAAATTACGGCCGTTGGATTTGCTGGGCCCCACTGGTTTGGCGGGGGCCCGTTTTGAAAGCGGGGGTTGCTTGGTAGCAGATACGCTCTTAGGAACCAAAAAAAAAAAGAAGATAAAAACTAAATATTTCAAATTTAAAGATATTTTTTAAGTAAATACCCTACTGTTTGTTTCAGTACAGTTTTTCAGAAAAGATGAATGAATCAACAAAAGAGTTCAGATGAGTGACATGTTGCAAGTTATATATAATTTTTCAGAAAGATGAATGCAAAGCCTTTAACATTTATTAGATATTTGACTAATTAATTTGCTTCTTTTCATGGCCTAAATATATTCTTATTTTTAATATGGAGCTTGTGACATTTTTTTTACTTGCAAATTAATTCCCATCAAACCGAAAACTAAACGTGACTCTACACGTTTAATTATCATAAAGTTAAGACATGTCTCAATAACTCTTTGATCCAAGAGTTAAAAAGCATTAAACTTGTCAGTTTACAACATGTGAACTCTATTCCCAAGTTGTGAGTTTGGTGTACAAACTCCTCTACTACACAGTGTGTTCTTGTTCTCAATATCCTTGGCATCAGTAGATGCCAATGAAATTTTGTTCTGTAGGAAATTGCTAGCTATATGGGCCTGGAACTTGGAAAAATCAAGATTAAGAGATTTGCTGATGGTGAAACTTATGTTCAGTTGCAAGAGAGTGTAAGAGGATGTGATGCCCGCTGGCAAATAAAAATCTGATGGAACTTTTGGTAACGATCGACGCATGCCGCAGAGCATCTGCGAAGAATATCACCACAGTTATACCTTACTCTGGTTATGCAAGAGCTGACAGAAAGGTAACATCTGTGCTACCTGACTGAATGGACTACAGAATACTTTTATTAGTACTTTTATTATTTTCATATTAAAGAATATTCTGATGCTAGCAGTGGAAACTTAAAAGTTTGATGTTTAGTTCTTTTTAAACACTTGGCTGGACATATGATTGTTTACCATCACACTGTTTACCATCACATGTGCTGGTACTATAAACAAAGCCTTATGAGAACATGAGTTGCATTAAGCAAGATTCACTGTTTCCAAATCTTTTCATTCTTCTTTCATCAGATTATAGGGGCAGGTTTACTTGTGATATCACTGAGATGTTCTTCTAAAACCTTTTAATATCCTGATGTTCACATTCCACTGTATCTTGGCTATATAGTCTGCCACATAAATACCCTCTTGTCACACAGGCTCCTGCCACTGCAGTAAACGGAGAATTTTTCATGTGGCATTAATTAAGTTACATGCATTCCAAAAGGCTTGCTACTTGGAGAGGTAATGCCCTTTCTCGAGGAGGTAGGCTCATCCTTGTCAACTCAGTCTTTTCTTCCATGCCGCTTTACTTCACGTCTTTTTACTGCCTCCCGGAATGGACGATCCGTGCTATTGATCGCATTCGTTGTGCCTTTATTTTTTGGAAGGGCACTAGAAATATTCATGGGGGCTTTACTTGATTAATTGGCAACTTGTTTGCTCTCACAAGAGCTAAGTTGGTTTGGGTGTTTGCAATCTTGCCCTCCCTTCCAAGTGGTGGTGTAGATTTTTTTTCATGACCCACATGCCTCGTGGGTGGACCTTGTCACTTACAATTATTCTAGAAGGCGAAAGGCCCATGACTTGAATGGGCATGTTTCTCCTTTTTGGAGAGGAATTCTTAAGACTTCCACGATCTTTGCATCCGGTATAAAAATTGATGTGGGGGATGGTTGCACAACCAGATTTTGGCTTGACCATTGAATAGGCAATGATGCTCTTGCCTCCATCTTCCCAAATTTATTTGCACTTGCAAGGGATCCTTCCGCAACGGTCATTACTCAAACTTGCCTCTTTGAAGGAAATAGGATTTGGGCTCCTCTTTTTAGGAGATGGTCACACCAACTTATGGGAGCACACCTCTACGACAAACTCAACTCCCTCCTTACCTTCTTCAATCTAAGTTCCGCTCCACGTCTACGATATGTGGCGGTGAAATTAAAGCAAAGTGGTCTCTTCACTGTCAACTCCCTTTATCAACACCTTACCGGATTTCGAGAAGACACCAATTGTAACGCCCCGATCCTAAAGATACGGAGACGTTATGGCGACGTATATACGTAAGGAAAATACCCCACGTATACACGCTAAGCCTAAATGTAACCTGATCAAGCTATAAATCAGAAGCATAATAACCAATGGTCACTGCAATAATACATATAAGACTACACAATGATAGCAGATGAATAATGACAAGAAGATGGCAGCTGAAAGCGATAAAGTAGAATCAAAGATGGCAGAAATATAAAAGAGATGAGGATACCAGAAACGGAAGAATGAGCGTCCAGTTCCTCGCAAGACGTACAGTCTCGTCGAACACCTGCACATTAGAACAATCGTCCAATATCTGGACGTGCAAATCCAGGGTCGTCAGAACGCGACCATGGTGAGTGTGTGTGTAAAGGGGAAGAGCTCGTGCAGAAGAACAATGTGCATAAATAATAATAAGAACAACTGCAGATATAAGAGACTGAATAACAAGATAGATAACTGAACTGTAATATATATGATAACAACACGAATAAAGATAGAAGACAACTGTCACAATAGTAAACAATCAACTGATGGCAAAATATATACCTATCACATGTCACTAAGCTGGTATGCAGGTCTGGTCATAAATCTGGTCCTGGTTACAATCATGTGTCTATCATAATAATATATATATATAGATATACAATCAGGTGATTACGGTCAGTCACAAAGCATCAACAGTTTATTATTAATTATGTCAGCGAACACCAATTGTCACACGTAATAGACGCATCCCATACTACGCCTACCACACATGCCAATCGATGCCCTAAATTATTGAAACTGATCGGTTGGAGACATTGTCCATACTTTAGGTGGGTCCCGTACATACCCGGGACCACGGCCCAGACTCCTGGCGCTGAACCAGGACCTACCGCTAGGTAGTCAGGAACATGTAAACAGGAATAAATAGGACGGGGTGCCAGTCACCCACGGGAACCCTGCAGTGGAACCCTCTTTCGGCTGCGCAACCTAAATCCTAGGTCCACCCAAAATACGGACGCTGTCTCCTCCATCAATCTCCCCAAGCCCAGTGCAAGTTGTGTGTTATCATGTTTTAGTTTATCAAGTTTATTTAATGTGCATGTTACTTTAATTACTGGGATAACTCAGTGGTAGTCACGGTAACAATATCAACATGTGAAAGTCAAGATACCGGTATAACAGGAGTACATGTCAAGTAACAGGATACCGGTATAACAGGAATATATAACAAGTGAACATGCGGGTATTGTTACCGTGTAATAATATTTTTTTCCAGCAAATTTCAGTAACATGAACATGATAGTTGTCAGGTATATATATAAAGAATAACCAGTCAGGTTTCACAGGTAAAACAAGATTATCCAAGGTGAGTAATAATCTACTGGTCATGAACAGACTAATCCAAGCAAAGTACTATAAACTCAGGTTCTCAAGACCATCCATACATCACTCTCAAAGTCACCAATAAGTAAAGTCGATCAATAGCTATCAAGTAACCAGTCTCTAATATCATAACAAGTACACATCAACATCTGAATGAATCATCACTTAAATTATTATCAATGAAGGATAACAAGTCCAAGAAAGTCCTCTACATGAAATATATCATCTGACCTCTATAACTCTAATTCAGTCCAAATCAGAATAAGTCCATGTACCATCCAATCGTCAAGAACTCTAATCTTTTATTAAGGTAAGATCATATCTAACATGTCCTCAAATATCCACTAATAAGGTCTTTGTCTAATCTCCGATCATCATTCTATGTAATAGCATAAGTCCCAGATCAATCCAAAGTCATCATATCCAACTCACTTTCCCAACAGTTACATGATCGTCAAGTTCCATTACACATCTAGTAATCTGATTCAATAATCGTCATTCCAACATATAACAATATCCAGTATTAGTCATCTCACTTTAACATACAAATATGATCCCCAATCCTCAAGAGTTCACATTTCTATTAAGGTCAAACATGATATCCCAATATTCGGTATCACCACATATACGTGCATCTAAGCTCTATTAGATCAAGTCATTACCACTAATATCCATCTCAATCACCCTCATGCTACATCTTGTTATGTCTACAACAATACTCTAGATATACATAGGACAAACATGGGGGTTCTAACATGTATCAAGAATCATGCATATCATATTCCTATACATCCAACATGTAAAATAAACGGGAGATGACCGTCCACCTTCATGCTCGGTGATCTCTACACAATAAAACATGTATATGCCTCCTCTCTCTCACACAACAAAGTATACAAGTTCTACATTCACTCTACATACACATTAAAATACATCTATAAACCAATGCATATAATAATGAGATAGAAAATAGAAAGAGGGAGAGAAACACTCACATTGGGAAATCTGCGCATTACCGGGCGAGTCGCCGTTACGGTCGCCGTGGTGCCGCTCTTCGCTGTCGGACCGCATGGGAAGGTAGCCAGGTTGCTGGAGAAGGCATGGCAGCAAGCTGGAGGTCTCGCGCTCGCCGGAAGGGCCTGGAATCGCCGCTCGCCCGCTGCTTGTGCTGCTGGTCTGAATCTGGATCTGCCGTGCGCGTCATCGAGCGAGTTGCTGCCATGGTCGCTGTGGTGCGGTTCCTCGCCAACGGACTGCATGGGGGGGTGGCCAAGACACTGGGGAAGGTCACCGTGCTGGTCTCCGGCGACGGGCTGGCGTGGATCGGGAGAACGACCAGCTCGCCCGAACTTGCGCAGATCTGGACAGCCTGCAGATTTGGGCTGTTCCTCGCTGTTTTGGTTGTCGGTGGCTGTCCAGGTCTGCAGGAGGGAAGGAGGGGCTGTTGGAGGAGTCCGGGGCTGTCCTCGCTGCTGGAGGATGAGCAGATCTGTTGGAGGTTGCGGCCTGAACAAGGGAGGAGGTGCAGATCCGCAGGATGACGGCTAGATCTGCTGCACAGATCCGCAGGATCTGTTGGTGCTGCTGATGCCGCTGCTGGTTGCTCCTGTCCTTGCTGCTGCTGTTCATGGGCGCAAGGAGGCAGGGAGGAGGTGGTCGGCTGTGCGTGGTGGAGCTCGCGGCCAAGGGAGGATGGAGAGGAGGTCCACTAGCTGCTGGGTGCTGCCGGCCAAGGAAAGAGAAGTATGGCAGCCATCAAGGAGGAGGATGTGCGCTGCTCCAATGAAAAGAGAGAAGGAGGTGCGGCAGCAGTTTTGGGATTGGGGAGAGATTAGTTTAGGGTTGCTAATTAGGTTTAGGAATTAATAAGGTAGGTTTATATATGGGAGTATTGGGTTATAGGGTTTGGATTGAATTAGATAATGGGTTATAGGTTGAGTCCAAATGGGTATGGATAGATAACGGGTCTATAGTAACCCTATTGAATATGGATATGGTCATGAGATAACGGGTATGAGTAGGTTTAGATAATAGGTTAGATCCAATAGATGATTGTGGGTCGATTGGGTTAGGATCCAATAGGTGAATGATATGCTAATGGGTTATGGAACCACCAATAGATAAATAGAAAGTAGGGTAAAGGCTAGGCAAGGAGAACACCACCTCCACCAAGATTAGTATTAACACAAATGTCAATATTAAATTAAATGCCCAAAATAATAGAACACTAATAATAAATAATGATACATTAAAATAGAATCAACAATAATTAATAATGGAAGAATAATTTGTCATATATTATCCGAAAATATTTTGCATACTCAACAATAATAATCACAGGAGAAAGAAATTAACTTGATAATAAAAAAAAATAATTGATAGATCAAAATCAATACTTGTGAAAAATTAAAATACAGTATTATTAGATTAGGGATATTACATTCTACCCACCTTAATAAAAATTTCGTCCTCGAAATTCAAATAAGGTAGGGAATGGTACAAAATCAAAGATTAAGAGAGAACACAACAATCTTCCACATTGCCTCGTTGGGACACCACGATTCCGCTGCGCGCTCTGATCTCTGCTACCAGCTTCAACATGGAGTAACCGATCTTAAGAATAGAATTAGGAGGAATGAATGGGAAGGAAGGATGAAATCAAGATGGACATCCAAATCACTCTAATTGAAGTGTTGGAATCATGAATATTAACAGATCAAGAACGGAATTCCAAAGGGAGACGATCAATTTCCAAATGGAGTCAATATTATCACGTGAATAGTATATGTATATTGCAGTGTCACATAACTGTCTCAGGTTACCGGTACGAACTAGGTTCTCTCTTGCGAAACAAAAGTCTAAATTTCACATCGCAAGTCGAAAACCTAGGCTCTGATACCACTCTGTAACGCCCCGATCCTAAAGATACGGAGACGTTATGGCGACGTATATACGTAAGGAAAATACCCCACGTATACACGCTAAGCCTAAATGTAACCTGATCAAGCTATAAATCAGAAGCATAATAACCAATGGTCACTGCAATAATACATATAAGACTACACAATGATAGCAGATGAATAATGACAAGAAGATGGCAGCTGAAAGCGATAAAGGTAGAATCAAAGATGGCAGAAATATAAAAGAGATGAGGATACCAGAAACGGAAGAATGAGCGTCCAGTTCCTCGCAAGACGTACAGTCTCGTCGAACACCTGCACATTAAAACAATCGTCCAATATCTGGACGTGCAAATCCAGGGTCGTCAGAACGCGACCATGGTGAGTGTGTGTGTAAAGGGGAAGAGCTCGTGCAGAAGAACAATGTGCATAAATAATAATAAGAACAACTGCAGATATAAGAGACTGAATAACAAGATAGATAACTGAACTGTAATATATATGATAACAACACGAATAAAGATAGAAGACAACTGTCACAATAGTAAACAAGCAACTGATGGCAAAATATATACCTATCACATGTCACTAAGCTGGTATGCAGGTCTGGTCATAAATCTGGTCTTGTGAAAAATTAAAATACAGTATTATTAGATTAGGGATATTACATTCTACCCACCTTAATAAAAATTTCGTCCTCGAATTCAAATAAGGTAGGAATGGTACAAAATCAAAGATTAAGAGAGACACAACAATCTTCCACATTGCCTCGTTGGGACACCACGATTCCGCTGCGCGCTCTGATCTCTGCTACCAGCTTCAACATGGAGTAACCGATCTTAAGAAATAGAATTAGGAGGAATGAATGGGAAGGAAGGATGAAATCAAGATGGACATCCAAATCACTCTAATTGAAGTGTTGGAATCATGAATATTAACAGATCAAGAACGGAATTCCAAAGGAGGACGATCAATTTCCAAATGGAGTCAATATTATCACGTGAATAGTATATGTATATTGCAGTGTCAACATAACTGTCTCAGGTTACCGGTAGGAACTAGGTTCTCTCTTGCGAAACAAAAGTCTAAATTTCACATCGCAAGTCGAAAACCTGGCTCTGATACCACTCTGTAACGCCCCGATCCTAAAGATACGGAGACGTTATGGCGACGTATATACGTAAGGAAAATACCCCACGTATCACGCTAAGCCTAAATGTAACCTGATCAAGCTATAAATCAGAAGCATAATAACCAATGGTCACTGCAATAATACATATAAGACTACACAATGATAGCAGATGAATAATGACAAGAAGATGGCAGCTGAAAGCGATAAAGGTAGAATCAAAGATGGCAGAAATATAAAAGAGATGAGGATACCAGAAACGGAAGAATGAGCGTCCAGTTCCTCGCAAGACGTACAGTCTCGTCGAACACCTGCACATTAGAACAATCGTCCAATATCTGGACGTGCAAATCCAGGGTCGTCAGAACGCGACCATGGTGAGTGTGTGTGTAAAGGGGAAGAGCTCGTGCAGAAGAACAATGTGCATAAATAATATAAGAACAACTGCAGATATAAGAGACTGAATAACAAGATAGATAACTGAACTGTAATATATATGATAACAACACGAATAAAGATAGAAGACAACTGTCACAATAGTAAACAAGCAACTGATGGCAAAATATATACCTATCACATGTCACTAAGCTGGTATGCAGGTCTGGTCATAAATCTGGTCCTGGTTACAATCATGTGTCTATCATAATAATATATATATATATAGATATACAATCAGGTAATTATGGTCAGTCACAAAGCATCAACAGTTTATTATTAATTATGTCAGCGAACACCAATTGTCACACGTAATAGACGCATCCCATACTACGCCTACCACACATGCCAATCGATGCCCTAAATTATTGAAACTGATCGATTGGAGACATTGTCCATGCTTTAGGTGGGTCCCGTACATACCCGGGACCACGGCCCAGACTCCTGGCGCTGAACCAGGACCTACCGCTAGGTAGTCAGGAACATGTAAACAGGAATAAATAGGACGGGGTGCCAGTCACCCCACGGGAACCCTGCAGTGGAACCCTCTTTTCGGCTGCGCAACCTAAATCCTAGGTCCACCCAAAATACGGACGCTGTCTCCTCCATCAATCTCCCCAAGCCCAGTGCAAGTTGTGTGTTATCATGTTTTAGTTTATCAAGTTTATTTAATGTGCATGTTACTTTAATTACTGGGATAACTCAGTGGTAGTCACGGTAACAATATCAACATGTGAAAGTCAAGATACCGGTATAACAGGAGTACATGTCAAGTAACAGGATACCGGTATAACAGGAATATATAACAAGTGAACATGCGGGTATTGTTACCGTGTAATAATATTTTTTTCCAGCAAATTTCAGTAACATGAACATGATAGTTGTCAGGTATATATATAAAGAATAACCAGTCAGGTTTCACAGGTAAAACAAGATTATCCAAGGTGAGTAATATCTACTGGTCATGAACAGACTAATCCAAGCAAAGTACTATAAACTCAGGTTCTCAAGACCATCCATACATCACTCTCAAAGTCACCAATAAGTAAAGTCGATCAATAGCTATCAAGTAAACCAGTCTCTAATATCATAACAAGTACACATCAACATCTGAATGAATCATCACTTAAATTATTATCAATGAAAGGATAACAAGTCCAAGAAAGTCCTCTACATGAAATATATCATCTGACCTCTATAACTCTAATTCAGTCCAAATCAGAATAAGTCCATGTACCATCCAATCGTCAAGAACTCTAATCTTTTATTAAGGTAAGATCATATCTAACATGTCCTCAAATATCCACTAATAAGGTCTTTGTCTAATCTCCGATCACCATTCTATGTAAATAGCATAAGTCCCAGATCAATCCAAAGTCATCATATCCAACTCACTTTCCCAACAGTTACATGATCGTCAAGTTCCATTACACATCTAGTAATCTGATTCAATAATCGTCATTCCAACATATAACAATATCCAGTATTAGTCATCTCACTTTAACATACAAATATGATCCCCAATCCTCAAGAGTTCACATTTCTATTAAGGTCAAACATGATATCCCAATATTCGGTATCACCACATATACGTGCATCTAAGCTCTATTAGATCAAGTCATTACCACTAATATCCATCTCAATCACCCTCATGCTACATCTTGTTATGTCTACAACAATACTCTAGATATACATAGGACAAACATGGGGGTTCTAACATGTATCAAGAATCATGCATATCATATTCCTATACATCCAACATGTAAAATAAACGGGAGATGACCGTCCACCTTCATGCTCGGTGATCTCTACACAATAAAACATGTATATGCCTCCTCTCTCTCACACAACAAAGTATACAAGTTCTACATTCACTCTACATACACATTAAAATACATCTATAAACCAATGCATATAATAATGAGATAGAAAATAGAAAGAGGAGAGAAACACTCACATTGGGAAATCTGCGCATTACCGGGCGAGTCGCCGTTACGGTCGCCGTGGTGCCGCTCTTCGCTGTCGGACCGCATGGGAAGGTAGCCAGGTTGCTGGAGAAGGCATGGCAGCAAGCTGGAGGTCTCGCGCTCGCCGGAAGGGCTGGAATCGCCGCTCGCCCGCTGCTTGTGCTGCTGGTCTGAATCTGGATCTGCCGTGCGCGTCATCGAGCGAGTTGCTGCCATGGTCGCTGTGGTGCGGTTCCTCGCCAACGGACTGCATGGGGGGGTGGCCAAGACACTGGGGAAGGTCACCGTGCTGGTCTCCGGCGACGGGCTGGCGTGGATCGGGAGAACGACCAGCTCGCCCGAACTTGCGCAGATCTGGACAGCCTGCAGATTTGGGCTGTTCCTCGCTGTTTTGGTTGTCGGTGGCTGTCCAGGTCTGCAGGAGGGAAGGAGGGGCTGTTGGAGGAGTCCGGGGCTGTCCTCGCTGCTGGAGGATGAGCAGATCTGTTGGAGGTTGCGGCCTGAACAAGGGAGGAGGTGCAGATCCGCAGGATGACGGCTAGATCTGCTGCACAGATCCGCAGGATCTGTTGGTGCTGCTGATGCCGCTGCTGGTTGCTCCTGTCCTTGCTGCTGCTGTTCATGGGCGCAAGGAGGCAGGGAGGAGGTGGTCGGCTGTGCGTGGTGGAGCTCGCTGCCAAGGGAGGATGGAGAGGAGGTCACTAGCTGCTGGGTGCTGCCGGCCAAGGAAAGAGAAGTATGGCAGCCATCAAGGAGGAGGATGTGCGCTGCTCCAATGAAAAGAGAGAAGGAGGTGCGGCAGCAGTTTTGGGATTGGGGAGAGATTAGTTTAGGGTTGCTAATTAGGTTTAGGAATTAATAAGGTAGGTTTATATATGGGAGTATTGGTTATAGGGTTTGGATTGAATTAGATAATGGGTTATAGGTTGAGTCCAAATGGGTATGGATAGATAACGGGTCTATAGTAACCCCTATTGAATATGGATATGGTCATGAGATAACGGGTATGAGTAGGTTTAGATAATAGGTTAGATCCAATAGATGATTGTGGGTCGATTGGGTTAGGATCCAATAGGTGAATGATATGCTAATGGGTTATGGAACCACCAATAGATAAATAGAAAGTAGGGTAAAGGCTAGGCAAGGAGAACACCACCTCCACCAAGATTAGTATTAACACAAATGTCAATATTAAATTAAATGCCCAAAATAATAGAACACTAATAATAAATAATGATACATTAAAATAGAATCAACAATAATTAATAATGGAAGAATAATTTGTCATATATTATCCGAAAATAATTTTGCATACTCAACAATAATAATCACAGGAGAAAGAAATTAACTTGATAAATAAAAAAAATAATTGATAGATCAAAATCAATACTTGTGAAAAATAAAATACAGTATTATTAGATTAGGGATATTACACCAATTGCTTTCGGTGAATTTGAACTACACAAGCTCCTCTTAAAATCAACGTGCACATGTGGCTTTCCTTCCATGACCGTCTCCTAACAGTGGATAATCTTGCCAAAAGGGGCATTCATTTCTCATCGTGTTTGCTTTGTGGGGTTGATTCTGAAACACCGTCCATATTTTTCTACATTGCCCCTTCAACATTGCCCCTTCAACATGGAACTTTGGGTGCCGGAAAGAATCGCTTGGCATTGTCTTCTTGGCCTTCCTTCATTGCAACTCTTTGGGGTGATTGGAGGGTTACTAATATCCCACACATTGAGGCCAACCGATGAAATTGTGTTATCAGTGTTGTGCGCACAGACAACAACCAACAGAGAATCACACAATCTCCAGCACAAAGAACAGCCCAAATCACACGAAGAACACACAATCCCAAACAACAGATCTAACGAGGTTCGGCCTCAATGCCTACGTCCTCGGGGCAATCAATGGAGAGAGTTTTCAATTTAGGAAGATGATTACAATCGCTGTAGATCTCTCTGAATGCAAGAGTATCCACAGTTTTTCTTTTTCAAGGCACTAAACCCTAGAAATTACACTTAGGGCTTAAATACTCAGTTTCCCGAAACAGCAGTTTTCCGCCCAGACCCGACTATCGGTCGACCGGACGGTCGACCGAAGAAACCCGAGAGCACAGTCCCTGTATTCCGGTCGACCGGCCGGTCGACCCAGAAAACCCGAGAATTGGGTTCCTGCAGTCAGAGCACTTCGGTCGACCGGGCCGGTCGACCGCTCAATTCCCTGTGCATGCTGTGCACGTCGGTCGACCGACCGGTCGACCGACTCGCCTGTCTTCAGCTGCTGCTTCTAATTTCCTGCCCGCTGTCCCTTTGCCTTTCGTCGTAGACTCCTTGGCAATCTTCAACAGCACCTGGCATGACATCAACTCCTCTACTATACTCTCTCCTCCAACAATTCTCCACCTCGGTGAAGATTTCCAAATCTGAGTTGAACATCGACTAGATATCGGCTGCACCAACCTGGTTGCCTACGTACCCCTTACCCAAGGGATCAAGCCGTCCGTAGTTCACCCAAATGAGCTTCAGCAAGCTCAATTCACCTGAAGGATATGAAGCAAGTCTTTACAGTGTGCAAACTTTACTCCCGACACCACTTTTGTAAGCATATCGGCCGGATTCTCCGAAGTGTGAATCTTCAACAAGTCAATGTCACCTTCTTCCAGAATCTCCCGAACAAAGTGATACCTGACATCGATGTGCTTCGTCCTTGCATGATAGACTTGGTTCCTTGCCAAGTAAATGGCACTCATGCAGTCACAGTTTATCTTCAATATATCCTGTTCCACGCCCAAGTCATCAAGCAATCCCTGAAGCCAGATTGCCTCCTTCATGGCCTCTGTCATAGCCATATATTCAGCCTCTGTGGTCGACAACGCGACGGTAGACTGAAGTGTGAAGCGCCAACTCACCGGTGTCTGCGAGAATGTGAAGACATATCCCGTCGTCGACCGGCGTTTGTCAAGATCACCTACATAGTCTGAATCAACATACCCTATGCACTCTTGCTTTCCGGTGTCGTCCTTCTCGAACACTAGGCCTACATCAACAGTTCCCTTGACGTACCTCAGAATCCATTTCACAGCTTCCCAATGACCCTGTCCAGGATCATGCATGTATCTACTCACCATGGAAACTGCCTGTGATAGATCTGGCCTCGTACACACCATTGCATACATCAAGCTACCCACCGCATTGGCATATGGAACATGAGACATATGCTCACGCTCTTGAACACTCCTTGGAGACATCTTCGCTGACAATTTGAAGTGCGGCGCTATTGGTGTACTAACAGACTTAGTATCCTTCCCGATATTAAACCTCTGCAGTACCTTCTCCAGATAGCCCTTCTGAGTCAAACTTATCCTGCCAGCTTTCCTGTCTCTTGTGATCTCCATGCCCAATACTTTCCTTGCTTCCCCCAGGTCCTTCATCTCGAACTCTGACGATAACATCTTCTTCAGAGAATCAATAGCAGATCTTGACCTAGAAGCAATCAGCATATCATCTACATAAAGAAGTAGATAGATATATTCACCTGATGGTAACTTGTTGTAGTACACACATGGATCGAAATGGCTTCGTGTGTACTTCTTCTTCCTGATAAAGCTGTCAAATCGCTTGTACCACTGTCTAGGAGACTGCTTCAAACCGTACAGCGATTTCTTCAGCTTACATACTAAATCTCCCTTCCCTGCAGCTTTGTAACCTGTGGGCTGTGTCATGTAGATCTCCTCCTCAAGATTGCCGTGGAGAAAGGCGGTCTTCACATCAAGTTGGTCCAGTTCCAACTCATTCTGCGCCACCAAAGCCAATAGAATCCGAATAGACGAGTGTTTAACTACCGGGGAGAACACCTCGTTGTAGTCGATTCCTTCTCTCTGAGCGTAGCCTTTAGCCACCAACCTTGCCTTGTAGCGCACTGTATCTTCTTGAAGAGATCCTTGCTTCTTAGCAAATACCCACTTGCACCCTATGGCCTTCTTCCCCTTGGGCAACTTGGTAAGTTCCCATGTGTTGTTCTTATAAAGAGATTGCATCTCTTCATTCATGGCCTCTTTCCACATCTCTGCTTCCGAACTGATCTCAGCTTCCCTGAAGGTAGATGGAATAGCCTCTTCAACAACTGGGAGTGCATACGCGACGACCATATCAGTGGTGAGCCAACCCGGTCTCCTAGTATTCCTCCGTGGTCTTTCAACTGCAGTAGAATCTGGAACAGTACTCATGACCTGCTCCTGATCCTCTTCAACAACTTCAGCATCTTCTTCTGCAACTTGATTACCTCCCTGTGTCACCTCAGGAATGATCCTCACTGATACTGAATCCTCTAGAGATGGTGGATCTGCATCACTCTCCACCTGCTGCAATAGCTCCTTGGTCTTGCTGGTCTCCACCTGCTTAGAGACCGTAGGCTTCATCAGTGAAGCCTCATCGAATGTGACATCCCTGCTGATTATGAATTTGTTGTCCTTTTGGTCCCAAATCTTAAACCCCTTGGTTCCTCGCTTGAAGCCAACGAACACCCCTTTCTTTGCCCTTGGGTTCAACTTGTCTTCTCTGACGTGGTAGTAGGCTGGACATCCGAAAACCCGTAGCAAATCATAATCCTGAGCAGTTCTTCCTGACCAAGCTTCAAGAGGAGTCTTCCCCCTATTGCAGACGACGGCAACCTGTTCACAAGGTGGCATGCATACCCCAAAGCTTCAGCCCAGAACTTCTTTGGCAGTCCTGCATTGGATAACATACACCGAACCTTCTCTAGCAAAGTTCGGTTCATCCTCTCAGCCACCCCATTTTGTTGCGGATTCTCCGTACTGTGAAGTGTCTCTCGATGCCCTAATCAAGGCATAGCTGTAGGAACGGATCGGATTTGTACTCCCCTCCATTGTCAGAACGGAGAACCTTGATCTTCCTTCCTGTGCTTCTCTCCAGATTAGCCTTCCACTTCACAAACAGCTCTAGGACTTCACTTTTGTGTCGCATAGTGTACACCCAACAGCGCCTAGAGTAGTCATCAATGAACGACACAAAATAGTGGTTACCTCCAATTGATGCAGTCTTGGTAGGTCCCCATACATCCGTGTGAACATAGTCAAGAATACCCTCCGTGCAATGCGAAGCTGTGCCAAACTTCACCTTGGTCTTCTTGCCGATGATGCAATGTTCACATAGATCCAGCTTGCAGGTCTCAGCACCCTTCAGCAACCCTTTCTTCACAAGAGTTTGCATTGATTTCTCCCCTGCATGTCCCAGCCTCATGTGCCACAGCCGGGTTGAATCTTCCTTCTGACTGGTTGAAGCTTCCACCTGCTCTGTCACTGTACTACCCTTCAAGTAATACAAGTTGTTACGGCGATTGGCCTTCAACACCACCATCGAGCCCTTTGTCATTTTAAGAACTCCATCCTTAATTGACACTCTGAGCCCCAGTGATTCCAAAACTCCTACAGAGATCAAGTTCCTCTTTAGCTGAGGAACATATCTCACTTCTTTCAGTTCCCTCACCATCCCATCAAACATCCTGATTGGAATAGTGCCAACACCCTCCATGATGCATGGGTGATCGTCGCCCATGACGACCGAACACCCCTCCAACTTCTCAAAACTGGTAAACCAGTCTCGATTAGGGTATACATGATATGTTGCACCTGTGTCCAAGATCCACTCGTTCTCCCCCGAGTAACCAATGACAGGAGTGGTGACTGAAAACGAGAACACTGAAGAATCCGAATCTGATCCATCTGCCTGTGTTTGCTGCTTGCAGTTTTTACCACTTTTGCGAGATTTGCTTCAGATTTTGACTCTTTCTTCTTTCCCTTGAACTTTGGACAGTCTACTTTCCAGTGCCCAATCTCTTTGCAGAATGCGCACTGATTTTTCTTGAGATCCCTGAAGCCCGGCCTGGACTTTGATCTTCCCCTAATCTCCTTTCCCTTCCTTGATGAACCTCTACCTCTTACTTCCAATGCCTCTGCTGATGAACTTGTCTGAGAGGGATATCTTTCATTCTTCCTTGTTTCATAACTAATCAATGAAGATGACACCTCATCATAATCCAAGCTCTGCCTTCCATTAATGAAAGTCAGTGTGAATGTCTCGTACTACTATGCAGGTAGTGAATTCAGAAAGATAACCGCCTTATCTTCCTCTTCTAGCTTGATATCCAAATTCAGCAGATCTGTAAGAAGCTTCGTATATCGGTTGATGTGCTCATTGACTGTGCTCCCCTTCTGCATCCTGAACTGATACAGCTTACTCTTAAGCTGCAACCTGGACTCTACACTCTTCTTCAGGTACTTCTTTTCAAGGGTTTGCCAAATTTTTTTCGCTGACGTCTCATGTTGCACAAGGTATTTTATGTCTTGTGACAAGTATGAACGTATCAAGCCACATGCCGATCTGTTCATCTTCGCCCATTCTTCATCAGTGGTAGTGTTCTTCTTCCTCTCCAATAGGAGAGTGTCCTCGAGGTTTGATGCATTCAGTGCATCCATAACCTCACATCTCCACATACCGAAATTGTTAGTCCCATTAAACTTAACAACTTCAATCCTTGGGTGATTGTTCATTGTCTTAACAGATGCAGTTTCTTCTGCCATTGAGATCTTCTTTTGATTCTCTATTTATGCGGAAGAATAACCAAATTGGAATAAATGTCTACTCAGATAAAAATGGGATTTTTACCTGCCTCTTGAAACCCTAGATCGAGTTTCTCACCGGATCTACTCCAAACACAGATTCAACGAGCCCTCCTTGCGTCCTCCTGAGATCGACACACGATCTCCTCGAACACCAATACCTCTGACCTGAGATCGACACACGATCTCCACCTGATCAGATCTGGAACCCTTCGAATCCTCAGAATCCCAAGCGTAGCCTGAAGTGCTCTGATACCACTTGTTGTGCGCACAGACAACAACCAACAGAGAATCACACAATCTCCAGCACAAAGAACAGCCCAAATCACACGAAGAACACACAATCCCAAACAACAGATCTAACGAGATTCGGCCTCAATGCCTACGTCCTCGGGGCAATCAATGGAGAGAGTTTTCAATTTAGGAAGATGATTACAATCGCTGTAGATCTCTCTGAATGCAAGAGTATCCACAGTTTTTCTTTTTCAAGGCACTAAACCCTAGAAAATTACACTTAGGACTTAAATACTCAGTTTCCCGAAACAGCAGTTTTCCGCCCAGACCCGACTATCGGTCGACCGGACGGTCGACCGAAGAAACCCGAGAGCACAGTCCCTGTATTCCGGTCGACCGGCCGGTCGACCCAGAAAATCCGAGAATTGGGTTCCTGCAGTCAGAGCACTTCGGTCGACCGGGCCGGTCGACCGCTCAATTCCCTGTGCATGCTGTGCACGTCGGTCGACCGGACCGGTCGACCGACTCGCCTGTCTTCAGCTGCTGCTTCTAATTTCCTGCCCGCTGTCCCTTTGTCTTTCGTCGTAGACTCCTTGGCAATCTTCAACAGCACCTGGCATGACATCAACTCCTCTACTATACTCTCTCCTCCAACAGTCAGCGCAATCATTTGGGTAGTTTGGGGCGAGAGGAATCAATGGGTTTTTAAAGCTAAATCCTCCTCTATCATGGAGCTTGGTGGTCGGATTTTTGCTTTGGTGACTCTTTGGCAAGCTCAGTTCCCTATCTGCAAGTTCCGCAAGCCGCCTTAGTTTGTTATTCACTGGTACCTTTGGTTTACTTCTTGTATTTCTAGCTTCATTGTAGCTTCATCCCCTTCCCCTCCCCCTCTCTCTAGGTTGTATCTCCCATTCTTTATTTTTTTCAATAAATTGGGGCCAAGCCGCCGCCCCCCCCCCCCCCCCCCCCCAACCAAAAAAAAAAAAAAAAAGTTGCATGCATTCCATCTGTTATGACACTGTATTTCAATAGGTGTAAAGTGTAAACATCTTGAAATCTTCTTTGATAATTCTGTTTGCTGTTGATTATGTGCTTACAACAGCAATCCTGTAACATGCTCATACAATTTGTTTCTCATCAGGGCTCCAGTACCTGCTAAAATACACCTCACTGTGTCATTCCTAGAAGGCTAGAATGAACTCATTACCTGCTCTGCATTGCTCTGGATGATGTAAATTTTTTTTCCTTTAACCTTTTCTTATGGACTAGAAAAATCATTCTTATGTAGTTGTTGCTTTACTTCCATATCGCTTCTCTAGCATTTCGATTGTTCTTTCCCGACTGCTCCAGAAGTGCTTCACGTCTGAAGACTCTGAATTATACCATTTTTTTTTTATGGTTCACTTTCTGGAATATTGTTTCGTTTGTCAGTTCCAGTTATATTACAGCACAGTGCAAGCCACTATCATAATAATTTTCCTCCATTTTTAATTGTGTAATATCTTGCTGATTCAACTGTAGGGCTCTTCAAAAATTTCTCTATGCCCCTTAAGAACTTCCAAGCATCTTTGTAGTTAGATGATAATGGACAATTCCATGGTGTATAATATATTGAGCATATTCTCATTCGCATACCATGTCCTGTGTAATTGTCTGAGCTGAGCAGTCTTGTTTTGAACAAGAAACAGATGGTAGGTAATGGATTATGCAGTAATATCTACACAAAATTTTGTACTCTTTGTGCTAGGACCTTTGAAAGTCAAATTTTGAAACCGTTTTAAGTATAGAAATCTTTTAGACTAACCTCTTAACTCTTTTTTTTTTTTTTGTGGAGAATGTAAATTTTATTTATCAAACCATATATACAGAGATAAAAGCCAAAATGGCTATACACCGACCTAGAGTTGGTGCAAACTTAACCTGCATCTCATCCAAACACCCTCTTACACCTCTAACTAAAATCTCTTACTCCTACTCCCCAACTCTAGAAACCAAACTCAGCCTTAGGTTCCTTGATTTTTCCAATATTTCAGCGGCATTTATTTTGTTATTTTTGAATGAATTCTCTTTAAAAATTGATGATCGATTAAAGAATGAAGCAATTATGCAGGTGATGAATTTGATTGGGGATGTTAGAGGGAAAGGGGCCGTCATGGTGGATGATAATAGACACTGCTGGTTAGTCATTTTCCTACTGACAGCAAATCTATGTATCACTGTTTGCATGAAACTACTTGCAGATACTCGAGAATTTGTGCTTTGCATGCTCAAGTGTGTTTGGTTACATGCATGCACAGGCATGTGCATGTTGTTAACATTCACCAAGCTTGTTGGTTACAGCTGCTGGCTTTCTGTTTAATGCCCTTTCTTCCTGCATAAACTACTTTATACAGCTGTATGCATATATACAGGTTGCCTTGTTGAAAATGCTATTATAATTCTCAGTTTGAAGTATGAATTGCTGCTTTGTTGGAGTTAGGAACTATTGCGAAGGGGGCGGCTGTTTTACATCAAGAAGGAGCAAGAGAAGTTTATGCCTGCAGCACACATGCTGTTTTTAGGTAACCTTTATGCCTCTCCACCAACATGTTCTGGTTTCCTGCAGAGAGCAGAGTATTTATCACTCATAGTCAGCATGTTACTCCTTAGTTTCTTGGGTAGTTTAAATTGTACATGAGACATGGAAGGGCCATCCAAATGGATCTGACCCAATGAGCTGACATGGCTGTGGGGTTTGATGCTAAAACGCATGAAATCTGATGCCTATTTTTGTGCACAAAACTCATGGAGTTGTAGTGGGCCTTTGTATCCAGAGTTCATACTGTTTGGAATCTTCATTTTGTTTCTTCTTTACCAGCTCCACATTGTATTTCTTTCTTTCTTTCTTCTTTCTTTCTTTTTTACTAAAAGAAAACTTTTACAAGAGAAGATCAGCCCCACCAGCAGCTGCATGGTTGTGTTGCGGAAAAAGTGATTTCAACTATGTTTCAGTTTCTAGAAGAAATCAAGACTCTAAGTGATGTGGACCTCGTGAAGCCGAAGCCCAATTCAAAGTCCAATTCAAAAGTATGAAAAGTGTACCAAAAGAGGCTCAAGAATTCTATGGCAAGTTGGTTCTATAAGGAATTATAAAATCTGAGTAGTATTATGAGTTCTAGTTTCTATTTCTTGTATTTTTGTTTTGGCAGTACGATTTGTAGGAGGATACTACTTTTCTTTTTATGTATTTTCTCTTTGTTTTAAACTTTTGATTTCTTTTAGGATTAGAATTATGTAATCCAAATACAAGTAGGAGATGCAATTTTGTAGCCTATATTAAAGGCCTCATGTATTCACTTTTTTTTAATGAACAATCAATGAAAGTTTTTTTTCATTCTCAAATTGAGTTTGATTATTGGATTTATCAATCATAAATTCTTTCAGTGGTGGGATGTTCTAATCAGACTTAATTAGCAGTGAGTGCTCTAATTGATTTATTTATCTCTATTCTCTCTATCTCCCCTTAAAATTTTCCTCTCAAATAAATCTCTGTCGATTACCCATTGTCAAATCTCTCTCTTTCCTCACACATCCAGTCACTTCGACCTCGTTTGCATATGCACCTCGTCTTCTCGACGATACTATTTTCGTTGATTGTACGTTTTCTCATCGACGTCAAATTTACAATTATCTCAGGTATTTTTTTTATTACATCATCTCTTTAATTACAAGTCTAGATATACATCATCAAGTCTGTTATTTATTCTGATCTTCTGTCCACATTAAAAGTGAGCGAGTGATTCTATTTCTTCCTTGTGATAGCTTGACTTTTTTATTGAGTATAAAACTTGATTTCCTAGATAAATAAAGTTTCTAATTAGTTCTTTAAACTTTGAAATTGATAAGCTTTTGCATGGTCAATATGGCATAATCTAATATTATCTGTTTTAATTCAATTCCTACCAACGATCTTTCTTATTGGTAAATCGTATCTTTGAGTTAATTTATCTATTGCTTCCGCCCCATACACGTTTTACATCACTAAGACCAAGAGTTTGCCGAACCTTTCATTAGAAATCATTATAGTTCATAAAAATGATTAGGATATGTCACAAACCAAATTGCAATTTTCTCGCAAAATCTTTTGAACTTAGAAATTATCCAATATCTAATATTTTGCATTAGTATATTTGAACCCAGAATGAACATACTTATTAGTTTAGTTATGCTTGCTAATTTGCGCAGATCCATGGTTAATTGACTCAACATTGGCTACTGTAACTGAAGAATTATAGATGGAGTATTATAACAATATTAAGTGCCAGGTTGCAACTTATAGAAGGGTTATAAAGTAACAATCATCATACTTGTTAGCATGCTACTGTTGAAGTAAAATATTATACTGCCAAAGTTGACCACTGGGATTACTCTTTTGAGTCAGTTGTGCTTGTTTTTCTTTTATCTATATTTGTGGGATGCCCTTTTAAGCATTTATTTGTTTTTTCTGGAATTCTTTTTCCAATAGCTTTCATGTAATTGGCATTTAAATAACTTTGCATATTGTGTCTTTTATTTGCCAATTCATTGATTATTTGCGAACTGTTTCAAGAAGTCATTGTCACAAACACTGTACTGGTACTGAACAAAAGAGTTTCCCTCAATTGACAGTTCTGTCAGTTGGAAACCTTTTGGGAGAGATTATATGGCGCATTTATGATGATTATTCTGTGAGTAGTATCTCTCGGCAATGAGTTTATAATTCAGTCTTCTTCTTCACCTTTCATTTTAACAGACTGCCCCAACTCATATTCCTCGTTAGTGAGCACTAATTTGTTTGGTAAATGGTCTCTGAACTTTGAAAGCCACATAATTTGTTTCTGGCTTTCCTTCGTACTAATCTCAGCTTTTATGTCGCGAATACTTCTTTCTAATTCTGTTGTGTGTAGCTTTTTCTTGTTTTAGAATAGTAAATTTTGTCTAACAAAATAATAAAGATAATACCCGTGATTTTCTTTTTTCTCTTTTTTGCTCTTTTCTTTCTTTTTTCCTAAATTTCCAGGTTGGCTATGACCTTACTCAAGCTTGGAGATTGATTGATCTTCTTGGAGTTGGAAAATGGTCGAAGAGAGTAACATCAGTTATCATTACCACAATTGTCAATGTCACGAGCGATGCATGTTTCCTTTCTAATCAGAGGATCAACATAACTGATTTCATTGTGAAGACTCCCAAGGAGAGTTCTTTTGATCGGAATTGTAACAAGCACGGGGTTCCTGATTTGGGTTATCTAGATGTGTTCTATGTGCATTGGCAAACTTGAAAGACAGTTCATTGTCGATGTGAGGGAAGAATAATTTGTGTAAAGACCTGATTAAATATGTAACATTTTGGAATTACTAGTTTGTTATGTAATACAAGTTTTTGAAATGCATCTGATCATATGTGTATGTTGACATTACTAATTTCTTCAAGTTTTTTCTTTTTTTTGCCGTGTAAGCAATCAATTATTACTAACTGTATGTCATTCGGCTCTGCAAGTGCCATTATGTCTTCTTACTGATTTGGTCATGCTGTTCATTTTGAGATTGGTTGCATCAATCTGATTATATTTGTGATTTTGAGGGGGTTTGTACATCTCCCTCCCTCTCTCTGGTGCGTGGGTCTCTAATGCACGTGTTTGCGACCCCCTAAATTTCCTCGTTTCAGGAATTTGATATTTCCAGAGCTTTAGTTGCCTTGTGACAGTCTTGAGAGAGCTCTAGGGCTATTTTGCAGCAAAGATTGTCTATATTATCGAACAATAATCATCAGGGTTTTGTTCTGTATTTTTCTGTAGAGAAAGACTTTAAATGTGTAAATAGAGAACTTTTGTTCTCTATTTCTTCATCAAGTACGCGAGCATAGCTATAGCTTTTATCTAGCTTCCATTTACACACACAAAAACAACATAGTTCTAGGGATCTGTATGAACTAAATTGGATAAACATTGAGGGAAGAACTCTATATTTGTACAACCACTGCATAATCTTTGCAAACATTACATGTCAAAACTTTGGCAAGGGCACTCTACTCTCAAGAGCTAAGTTTTTGAAATATTATACACAATTGTATCAGATTCATCCTTAACCCTGTGAGTGTTGGTAGAGCTCGTGGGTGGGTCTCGGTCGTCTCACCAGCAGCAACTTCTGCAGCGTTGCACTTTTCTGCCGCCCCTTGGTGGTGCTTGTTCATTGCCTTGCTCTGAGGCCCTCTGATGAAATAAATTTAGAGAGAGCATGAAAATAAGGATCTTGTCCTTGTATTGTTCTACATTTATAATGTGAAATGGTCTTCTACCATGCTTTATCAGCATCTTATCAAAAGAAACTACTAGATTTTACCTGTTGCATCCACGAAGAACTTAGGGATAGCTTCCGTTGAGAATAAAATGTAAGAGATTGGATTGAGGCAGTAAAAAAGGATATGCCAGTTGTTAATGTAACAAAGATGAAAAACGCTCCATTGAGGAAAAGGATTCATTTACCCAACTCAGAAGATTTTGAGTCAAAGGCTTTGTACTTCTTCTTGTCGTGGTGGTTGTATTATGCTTGCTTAATGAATGTATCGGGACTTATGGAGCATAAATGTCTCCCCTTTCCTAAGGGTATAAACATAAATTATCTGTTTATACTGATGAAAGTAGTGGTTTGAGAATTGAAGTAAAGAACTTAAGAATGCATATGAAGTATAAACATAAATTTCAGCCAAAAGAAAGTTCAGAAAGAAATTATTTGTTATTCCGTCAAAAAAGTAAAAAGGCTGAAAAGGGTGAAACCTCACCTTTTTTTGTCTAAGCCTGGCATTCTCTTCCTTGTACTGCTTCACCTCCGATTCTAGACCTCTTAAACGAACCTGTAAAATTTTACCTTTAGAAGGCAATTAAGATGACAAAATTTAAAAGTTTTAGGGAGAAGGATGCATGTGAGAACTATCATGATATGCTTATTCTTTAACCTTTAAACAGTTTATATAACAAGTAAATTACTGAAACATCATAATTCACTATGAAAACTATTAGCACTTGTAGCATTGCACAAGGATGAGCTTTCAGTACCAGACTCCTGGCTCGCGATCTAGCTGCCGATGCACGATTCTTGAGCATTCTCCTCCATCTTATTCCTGCCCTGTCTACCATTGATCGGCTAGGGCCACCTGTTGCACTCTGGGTGTTGTTGTTTCCTCCTGCTACGATCTCTTGCTCCGTAACAAAATTTTTGCGACTAGGGCCAGTTGCGCTCTGTTCAGCATTCTGATTGCTGACTACAACGTGCAAGTTGCACTCTTCAGTATCAGTCTCTTTCTTCACAACAATATTTTCGCCACTGGGGCCTCGCGCACTCTGGTGAGCACTCTGGATTGTAACCCGAGTGCACAAGTTGCTTCCTTCTGCAACAGTCTCTTCTTTCACAGCAAAGTTTTCGCGGTTCATGTTTCTGACAGTTTGAGAATTCAGCAGATGCTCACCGGTACCCATGTGGATGTCGATCCGTTTGCCATCCGGGTCGGGAGGATTCAAGTCAGCATTGCTCCATATGTCATTGAGAAAGTTGTCTATGTCATCAAGAGTGTAATTGAAATCCTCTTCCATCTTGATGCGCTCTTGCTCTGCTGTGTGTTTAAGTTAGTTGAGAATGACCCCAAGCCTTTGGGTTTTGAGACTCCATGTCAATTAACTGCAGAACTGGGACAAATAAACAGGAAAAATTGGAGCAATCTCTTTCCCTCTAAAAGTAAATTCTTGTAAAATTAATTTTCTTAATTAGCGATTATTCGATGAATAAGTTACACAAACATTCAGTTTTGTAAGACATTATATGATCATGAAGTGTCCAACCTGACAATGATTATTGACATGCATTGCATTTGGGGGATATAATTACTTTTTTCCCATCAAAAAATAAATTTATTTCAAAGTCAGTGAAACGAAAAAAAAAAACCTACAAGTCCTATTTAGAAATTCTTAAGGCCATCAGATCTGCATAAATTCATGCATGCATGCGACTTTGTTTGGCTAAAATATGTTCTTCTTGTGAAAGCTGGGCTGTAAATATTTGATCACTAAATATTCCTGGGAAAATCAAATAAAATTCTAATTAGTGAGAAATTTACCAGAATTTATCTGGAATTTTTTGTCAGATTAACATCAAAAGTAAAATTATTAGTAAACACAAAATCTACAGTAATGTGATAAAAGAAATACTCAATTATTGTCTAAAATCTTTGATAATAAAGTTTCCCTTATAATTATGAACAGAAACAAGTAACAAGATTTTGAGGGAAACAAGCAACAAGATGATCCATGCATGCACCAAATAATTTAATTCCCACAAATTTTAGCAATAATTAAATCAAAAAGAAAAATAATTAAGGTAGGATGCTACCTGATTTTGAGATCTTGCTTCAGACTGAAAGGATTTTTTTTTTTTTTTTTAAAGAACTGACTGAAAGGATTTGGTGACAAGGAAATCCAATTTCAACTTTGAGCTTTGAATCCAGAGTTTGATGGGTTTCTTTTGAAGAAGATCAGATAAACATTAATGTTTGTGTGTGTGAGAGAGACAGTGAGTGAGAGAGAGAGAGAGAGTTGAAGCAGAAAGGAGAGGGCAGAGAGTTGTTCTGGTATAAATTTTTGTTGAACAGATTAATAAAAAATTTATTTGTACTTTTTTTTATTATGTTTATAGGTTTATTTTTGTTAGCCAGTTTCATCAATTTTTATCACTCTTCTGGGGTGTTTATGTAAAATTTATTTATTCAAGTAATTAGAGAAATTAAGAAGTGAAAGCTAGCAATCATTTTTGTTCAGTGCTCAGGAAGATTTTAAATGTCAAACCTTTTAGCTGGTTGCAGGATTTAATTATCAGATTTAGCCTTCAAGTCATCTTAAATTTCTTGATGAGTTTGAATCTCAACGTAAAATTTATAAATTTATAAATTTATAATTATAAATTTTATGATGAATCGTGGGCTCTCTAAATGTATCAGAACTTTTTTATGTGTAAATGGGGAAAAGTAAATAAATCGCGAATAATACAAAGAATTCGCATTTACATTTCCGAATTATTCAAATAATTCAGGAATAACGTGCCAAAATGCTCCGATTAATCCCCGTTAAAATGTGAGTAATTCGGCAAAAACGCACTAAAAATTGTGAAAAGTTCATGAATTGGTTGGTAAAATTCGCCAACAGTTCGGTAAAAACGCCAATAATTCGGCAAAAAATTCACCATCTATTCGCCAATAGCTTGCGATTAATTCAGGAATAACTTGCAAATAATTTGCAAATTACGTGACTATGGTTATGTCTTTATATAACTTTTAAGTAAAATAAAAAAGTCAAAAATAAGTCTGAGAATTACTAGTTAAATAAAAATATATATAGAATCAAAATTCGAGTCTAATTAGGACTGTGTTTGTGTGCACGCGCGCATCAATTGGTTTGTTTGGTGTAAGAAATGGTTTATGTGATTTACTGAATTTAACAAGAAAATTAACTTTTGACATTAACAAATAAAGAAGAGATAGAACTAATGGTGTCACTAATTTATTTTTCTTATTTATCAATCACATGAAATCACATAAACAAGAAGAGAGGAGGAATACAATATTATCTCTCCCTATGGCAGAGCCAGGATATTTTTGAAGAGAGATCAAGAAATTACTACGAAAAAATATTTAAGAAAATTTAAACTGTACTAATAGAATTGAAAAAAAAATATCATGTTGATGTTTCTTCATCTAAACATTCAAATATCGACAGTTCTCTCTGATTTCACCCTCACTTCCAGTGAGCACATTGATGCTCCCCATCTTTATCATGGACTTTGCAAACTCCCTGAAGAACAGTTCCTGATCATAGGCATAAGCCCACACCAGCTCTATCACACTCTCCTCCTCTTCGCTGCCATACGAAACAAGTGCTTCGTCGCTCTGCAAAAGACCGAAACCTCGCAGGAGATTCAGGTAGTACTGGTTGTCGAACCTCCTTGAGGTCTTGATGTCGAGGGGGACCAAGTCGTTGTCTCTCCCAGATTGTGGGCATACTGACTGAAGAGATCTGCGAAATGTATGGCTTCTCCATTCGTAGGAGAACGGGGGCTCTTCGTGTGCTAGCTCACCGTATAGTCTCCCTTTGAAGCTTGTGCACCGCGATCTTCCAATGGTGTGGCTGCCTGCAGTTCATGGAGAAATAAAATTCACCACCCAAAAAACCAACTGCATAAACTGCTCTGACATGCTAAATCTCAACATAGTTATAACCTGAAAGTAGAGTTCACAGTCGATCTTGTGTTTCATTCTAACAAGAAAATGTACATATGATTGTGTCTTGATTTTGCGAGAAAGTTGAAGATTCGATCAGCACCTGATAAAGTGACCAGGTCTATAATGTCAAGGCCTTGTGCTGCGAAGTTGGCGATGAGCACCTCAAGAGTGGAGTTGGGAGCAGGTATCATTTGGTTTGCAGCAGAAATGCTCGCTTTCAGAGAGTCTTTTCTCCCCAAATACACTTCCCAGCTCGGTCCCCCTCTCTGGTAAAATACCGCAGTTAAATTGAATCTTTAAACCTAAGGAATTCATATATCTATCTAAAAACATTTTTTGCCGAATATTTCCAGTCTTCCACAGCTCAGTACTGATTGCAAAAATGCTGAAAGAGACCTAAATGTTTTCAAAGCGTGGTTAATTTGTCCCCCAGCTCACCAGTAGTCGTTAAGGTCAATGCCGAAGATAAACAACTCTCAGTACTAGAGTCTTTAACCCTGAAGCAAACTCTTTCTAGAAGTCTAAATTTTTTAAATAAGTATAGTGTCCTGTAATCTGTCCTAGGTTTACAAGCATATTAAAGAAATTAAATTTGGAATCCCTTTTTCATTAATTTAATTGGATTTTTTTTTAATATAGGTTGAAACATTTTGTGCATGTACTTAGATAAACATTCATGTATCATTAAACAATTCATGATTAGAATGAAACCTAAATATGCACACCCCAAGGCTCAGCTATCTTATTTATCTCTGTACAGGAAAAACAACATAGAGCTAGCGTCTTACCAAAACAACTGCATCCCTAGCAACAATGGCCAGAATATCAGCACATGACACCGTCAGGGGGCACGCCTCCTCCAACAAGTACTTGATCTGATCAATCACCTCAAACCCACGAAGCGAATTCAAGTTTGGGACCGCCGTCTTCTCACTGACTATCGCAATGGTGTCGTCAAGAAGTACAGAGGCATCACATCCCTACAACAAAGATCTTAACCACATTAGTATTACTCGTATCGATGATAACAGTAAGCAGATGAAGAGTCAGACCAGAACAAAGCAGTCGTGGAAGTGGAGTCGCAGGAGAGCTGCAGCCAGAGTAGGGTCTCGGTAAACTGCTACCTCGACATTTTGCCTGACGATATCCTCTGCGAGAGGGCACAGCTCGCTGTAGTAGCCCAGAGAGAGATCTGTATCATAGGCTCTGACCAAACTAAACAACATAAAAACTGTAACTGAGAACCTCGCCATAAACAGTATCCTCATGAGGTCCATGGTTGCCAGAACCAAACTTACAGAAAGACAGTGGAGAGAGAGCACCATGTATATATGAGATATGAAGTCATCCATCATAAAATTCTTTCTCTGTCTTGCTGTCGGTTAACATTCTTCAAGTCATTTTTTTCCCAACTACCAAGAATCAAGGTAGAATTTTTCCATAGATGTTGCACCTACTTCAACCAACTTATCTTATATGTGGTTTTATATATGCAACTTGCACATTACCCTTCAAAACCTTAAAGAATAATGATTATGACTTTTACACCATCATCACAAGACCTCTTCTCCACCTTTGGTTATAATATGAGATGGGTTGCTCAAAAGCTAACCTAACTTGAAGACTAAACACATACCTCGTACAGTGTAGTTATTACTTCTAATATGTAAAAATAAATATTACAAAATTCAAACAATTAGTTTAAGAAACCATCACAAAACAACTATGCATTTGAACTCCAACAAATGGAGAAAGAGACTCTCTTCTGTGCTCACTAAAGTTCATAAGTATTCATATTTCCACTGCATACAATCAAAGTACAGACTCCATAGACTAGTTCATCAGTGCATCAAATAAATGCCTTCCTGATTAGATATGGTCTCTTCTCTTTCCTCTTAGTTTAAAGAGTTAAAGACAAAACATGAAATCTTATTGGTAAGAATGTCCCCAAAATCCTATACAAAGCATTTACAAGCTCACACACTTTGTCATTGTAAGTGCAATCAATCAACAGTATATTTCCTGCAGTTGCAGTTGAAATCAAGTTTAAGTCATACTGGATGGATTAAGACTTCCCTGCATAATAAGATAAGATTGCCTGGATCGGAAACCATGTGTCATAGAACACAGTGACCCTAAATTTAGGAAACAAAGATTTTCCACAAGTTACCTAGTTCGAGTTTTGAATCTGCATATGTGGAGCCTTACATCTTTAAGTAAAGCCCAAAAAACTATTGGGAAGCCTCACTTCTCTAGTATCCTTTTAGTTTGACCGTATTGAAGATTATTCACTGACCAACATGTGTGTCCTTAAAATGTTGCTTTGAAGGTGTATCATCAATTTTCTTCAAAACAAAGGTTATTACCTTCAAGTCTGATATTAAATCTCTGTGTAGGGATGGCTAATGGGACGGGTCTAGCCGGGTCGACCCGCTTCCACCCGCCCTGTCCCGTCCTGTGTGACCCGTTTGAGTCGCACAGGTGACAGGACAGGTTGCAGGTCAACCCAGACCCGTCCCATTTAAACGAGACGGCTCAGATTCGTCCCGTGACGAATCGCGGGACGAATCGGGTCGGGGAAAATTTTCCCCGACCCCTTCTCTTTCTTTTTTTTTTTGTTTTAAAAGTCATATTATATAATTGAGACGGAAAAATTAGTTTCAGACTTTTATTTTATTATTTTTATTTTTTTTAGCCCTGAAACGCTCAAAAAATTGCTTATTGTGATAAATTTGAATTTTCAAAAATAAAATAATAATAAAATCTGAGACGGGTCCAACCCGTCTCAGCGAATCCGGGTAACGAATGAGGTCAAGAGACCCGATTCGTTCCTCGATTACTTGATTCGTCCCATGTGGATTCGTTTCGAGACAGGTTCAACCAGTCTCGTAACGGGTTCGTTAGATAACAGGACAAATCTCCAGTAAGCCATCCCTACCTCTGAGTGATTATCAATAACTGATGTCCACCACAAATAAGCTCTCCCATGTAGGTTAATAGCTTCTTTATTGATTTGCGAACTTTTACCTCTATAACATAAGTAGCTTAAGTTAGTTCTTCTTGCTTTGCAATAGATTAGTATATGCATGCTAATTAATAATACATAGGCTAATATTGCTAGTTTTCAACTTCCTTACCAACAATCGTTTCTTATTAGTGAAGCGTATTCGACTTATTTTGTTATTGATTTCTACACATGTTACACATTTCACATAAATTTGATATCATAATATATATGTTTCACATCAAAAATAAATTTAAAAAGGCTGTATTTTGGATCTAGAGCTTCTGTCACCATTTAAAGAAAGATCTAATATCTCTGCTACAATTTGCCTCTCAGAACCTAACCCCCCATAGTTTGGTATCTGGGTGCCTACTGTCAGCCTGAAGACAGGACCTGTTTGAGCTAAAAATTTATTGTCAAAATCTCAGTGAAGATGAATCTTTCAACACAGTAAAAATAATAAACTAGTACAAATATCAATGTTAGTCAATACTTAGGAGTAGTTTTCTCCCTGCCTCCATCAAGTTTCAGGCACTACTATTAAGTAAAAACTCTGTATGATTCGATTTTCTTTCATTTATTCAAGTCTTGCCAGTTAGCTGAAACACTATTCCATACATCTAAGCATAAACCCTTGGTATTTTTATCACAAAACAGTACTGATTTCATCAAGATTTTGCTCAGAGTCACCTTAGGGCATGTTTGGCCGCTGGAGAGAGAGAGAGAGGAGGAAGTGTGTGGGCCCTACGTGTCGTTTTTTTAACATTTTTAGAGCTTTTGATTTCGAAATCTGATACACTACTGTTCATGCAAAAAAAAAAAAAACTTAAGCGGACGACGGACCCGCCCATGTATCAAAGACAAAATTATGACTTTTCTGCCACTTTCAAACAAACAAACAGCCCCTAGCGAAAAATTTTGACAACTATAAACTTGGTTACTCCCCCAGTGGGGCTTTCTCCACTTGGAGTCATGCTCTCACCCCATTTTGATGGGAAAAGTCGATTAGCTTCGGTTAACATTTTATTTTTTGCCGAAAAGTTGAGGTAGTGACAAATTTTCATTGGGGAAATTCATCGAGCATCTTCCTTGCACAAATCAACAGCCATGAAGTCCCCCTCTGTACCCTCTTACATCCATAACCGCAAAATTGTCATCATAACCTGCTAAAATTCTTCTCAAATAGTGACACTGATTGAAATTTTGATGTAACTTGTTTGTGCCCAAGCTGAGGTTTGAAGATTCAAGCAGCAATCCAATCAGACGCTTGATTTTTTTTTTTTTGGGACAAAGAATCTTAGATTTTTCTTGTTCAAAACCCTCGTCTTTCAAAAATTCAAAAAAAAAAAAAAAAAATGGCAGTCAAGTGCAGCTCCTCAATCTCCCGCCCTTCTCCTCTCACCATCAGACAGCTCCTCAATACCCAGCTCCACAAGAACAAAATCCCCACCTCAATTTGGCCCCAAAAACCTAACTCGAATCTCGATCCCCCAATCCTCAGTGCCCTCGTCTCCTTCATCCGCTCCCCTCCCCACCTCTCCCAAATCCTCGCCCAGTTCTTCGCCTCCGGCCTCCACCACGACGCCTTCATCGCCGGTCATTTCGTCAAACACTTGTCCTGCTCTCTCCCCCCTCGCCTTGCCGTCTCCGTGTTCTCTCTCCTCCCGTGCCCAGATGCATTCATCTCCAACACCATCATCAAATCCTTTATCAATAATTCTCAGCTCGACAAAGCTCTCGCCTTTTATCGCGACTTCGTCGTCCCGTCTTCGATTTCTCCAAATAATTTCACCTTCCCTCTTCTTGCCAAGCTGTTCTCTCACCTGCGTCTTGCTAAAAATGGGAACTTGCTGCATGCCCAGATCGTGAAGCTAGGGTTTGAGGGAGATTTGTACGTTAGAAACTCAATCATTCACATGTACTCGTGTTTCGGCGACGTGGGCAGTTCTTGGAAACTGTTTGAGGGGTGCATTGAGGACTCTGATGTGATCACTTGGAACTCGATGATCGATGGGTGTGTGAAGAATGGGATGGTGGAGGCTGCGCGAGAGCTATTTGATGAAATGCGCGAGAGGGATTTGGTGAGCTGGAACGTCATGATTGCAGGCCATGCGAGTGTTGGGGAGATGGAGAAGGCCAAAGAACTGTTCTCGATGATGCCGGAGAGAGATGTCGTCACGTGGAATTCGATGATCGATGGCTACGCGAAGGAGGGAAATGCTGTTCTTGCGCGTGAATTTTTCGATTCAGCGCCTGAGAAGAGCTTGGTTTCTTGGAATGTAATGCTCGCATTGTATGCAAGGGTTAAGGATTATAGAGAGTGCTTCAAGTTGTTTGATGCGATGATTGCGGTTGCAGTGGTGAAGCCGAATGAGGCCACATTTGTCAGTGTTCTCACGGCTTGCGCGAACCTTGGGGATCTTAAAAGAGGAAAATGGATACACTCCATGATCAAGAGAATCAAAGAAGTCGATGTGCTTCTCTTGACCGCGCTCTTGACAATGTATGCCAAATGCGGGGAAATGGACAAGGCGAAGGAGGTGTTTGATCAAATGGCCGAAAGAAGTGTAGTAACTTGGAATTCGATGATCATGGGGTACGGATTGCATGGACTTGGCGAGAAGGCAATCGAATTGTTCTTTGAAATGGAGAAGAGTGGGATACAACCCAACGAGAAGACATTCGTGTGCATTTTGAGCGCATGCGCACACGATGGATTGGTTGCGGAAGCGTGGTGGTTCTTCGAAAGAATGCTGCGTATTTACAACATAGAGCCAAAGGTCGAGCACGTTGGTTGTATGGTTGACCTCCTTGGCCGGGCAGGGCTGGTGAAGGACTCCGAGGAGCTTGTGAAGAAGGTGAAGGGCGAGCCGTCCAAGGCCTTGTGGGGTGCTCTAATGTCGACTTCTAGAGCTCATTGTCATTGGAGTCTCGGCGAGGTTCTAGGGAAACGGTTGATCGAGATGGACCCTAGAGACGTCGGGCCTTATGTGTTGCTATCGAACATTTATGCGGCGGAAGGGAGGTGGGATGAGGTTGAGAAGGTGAGGGAGAAGATGAGGGAGAACGGGGTGAAGAAGGGTGCAGGGGTGAGCTTGGTTGCAGGGAGGGAGCCTGAGTTTGAAATTTTGGAGGGAGGGAAGACTTCAATTGGTAAGAAGAGGATGGTGTATTCTATGTTGAGTGAGATGGGTGCTCATTTGAAGTTGACACATAGATGAGTTTGATACGTGCATTTTAGGTTACAAGAGGATAATGTGTGCATCACTTGAGGCTTTTGTGTCACTTGTCCATTATGGATTTCTTTTCAACATTAATAATACTAGTTTTCTGGCACAAAAACAACATTTGTTGCAGTATAAGCATCTCTAAACTGTCAAGTTCTATGGGGATAAAACTGGTTTGGTGAGTGGTTGTCTTCAGTATCGTGTCACAACTCCAGGCCCGCTCCTTATAATGGCGAGCAACAAGAACTAATCTTGACAACATCTGCAGTAGACTGCAAAAGCTCGAGTAGCAGAAGCCTGAGGATTGCTGATCATTTTGGGTAGCAGAAGCGTGAGGATTGCCGATCTTGAATCCTTGTGATTTTCCCCATCACATAGCTCAACATATGGATGAATGCGAATATGAAAACGAAACAAACAGCCTGTGCGCCTCTTTAGCCTGCTTGTTTATTATCTTCCTCTCTGATCTTCGCCATCTGGGGCTGTAGCAGGTCATGAACCCATACCCTTCAGCTGAAAGTGAGGTGAATGTAAGCAAAGTTTCAACTCATTATCATTGTGATATGATTAGTTGCTGAAGAAAATAATGTCAATTCTGTTGAAAATAATGATAAAGGAATATTGGCCTTTTAAGTACCAACCTCAGTGATGCCGACTTCACTCTTTACTGAGACACGGATGGCTCCGTCTGGTCCAAATTTCTTGCACCTTCCTACATCATCATCTGCGACAAAATTGCTTGGAGGATCTTGCAGTAGATCACACGTAGAAACAACATCGATCCAAGGTGACCACTAAATCTCTCCTTTATTTCATTGTAAGTGATGAACTGCATATTTAATGGAAAGCATGATTACTCTTTAAACAACTTAGATAATTCAGCAGAGGAACATTGAACAACCAAGAATTGTTGACAATATGGGCTTCCGATTTAATGTAACTGAACAATCCCATAGTTACATATCACAATCCATTATTATGTTAAATCTTTCATGGGGAAATTGTCATGACACCATCACAACCTTGGATGCACATCACTACTTTGTGTGAGTTTATTATAAGATTTCTATGGAGCAGACATATACAAGTGAATTTGCCAGTAGTCCTGAAAAGACTGAAAGTACTGTTTTATGTTCTGTGTTCTACCTTTCAAACTCAATTTGTTTAAAAGTTTGCCCTATTTTGGAATGGAGAAGCTAAACAACTAAACTGATCATACAGATACGGAACTTTTAACTTTCACAATTCATGGTATTAATTTCAAATCAGTTGAACTGTCAGCTCATCTGACACGCATCCACACTTTGAAATCTTTAAACAAGGATATTTAAAGAACTATAGTCTGCAAGACGACTCGCCTTATTCCAGAGCTTGAAAACATATGTAAGAAAAAATATGACAAACCTTATCATCAGGTGAAGTCCCGCATTCTTCAGTGAGATCATGAACATACAGTACAGCATTAGGCAAATGAGTCAGGACAGCCAACATTAATCTTTCTAGATCGTTCCTGTCATCTTGGTTCAGCAAAATCATGGAAATGACATGAATGCTCCATGTCTACTTTAAGACTGTTCCTCAAGACACATGATTAAAATACTAGATGAAGCCTGGGTAAAAAACATAATAAAGCCGCCCTAACTTGGAAAATCTAGATAAGTCTCTAATAGTCCTTTGAGAAGAGTATGTATAAATTGGTTCTCCCATCTTTCCATGAAGCACAATGATGACAAAGTTTTCTTGTCCAATGAATAGAAAGATAGAAACCATGACCTCAAGCAAGAAGTGATAAGCCTTTTTGGTTGGCACTATAAAAATTTCCTTCCATTCACTTACACTACATGTATATTACATTTTAGTATCAGAAAGGATGCATAGAATAAAAGCTTATTTTCACATCCCAAGTTGATAAAAATATGACACAAGATACAAGAACACTCATCTCTTAGGTGCACTAAATTATGCGAGAGATTTGTAAGTTTTTGGAAAAAGATCAGGTGATCAACAAAACAGTGTTAAGTGTATTAAAAACTTCCTCACCCGCATAATCTTGGAGTTTCGGCGCATTGGTGGGACTTTGACAGGGTACCATAGTCACTTAGATTGAAATCCAGCCAGATGTGTATATTATGTGGAATTTTTCTTGAATATCGCTGTATATTCTAGGTTTTGGTCAATAAACTTGGCTCCTATGCTAAGGGGAGAGCGTTATGAGTATAAAAAACATCTCCTTGATCCTCATTGCAACTTCAGAATATTTCCCTCGAGCCTCACTGTAACATGGTGTAGTAGTAGGACCTCAACACACAAAGAAGTGTTTAAGTAGTGTTTTGTTTCCTAAGGTTCCATAATGCAAACAAAAATATTGTTCAACATAAAATATGGTTATTCAAAGGACTTACCATCATGTCTTGTAAGAAGACCAGGAGTGTCAGTAACCTGCATTTAAACTATTCAGCTTCTAAATGCAAGTATTCCAGAAAAAATAAAACAAAGTTTATTTATTTAAAAAAAAAAAATCCTAATATGTACTAACCTGAAAATGCCGGTAGTTTAAAACAATATGACCCATTAGAATTCCTCTAGTAGTGAAAGGGTAGTTGCAGCTCTGAGAAAATTACCAAAATATTATATTAACCGTATAAAGAAATGGATAGTGGAAACCTTTCCCAAAAAAAAATGCATAGTGGAATATTGTTGCTGCCCTATTCTTTATGCACCATAGTGTCAGCATGCACATGTATGGAACTAATATATGCACCAATAAATTTGGTGTGAGATTGAATGCTACATTAATGATTTCTTGAGATAATGGATAATGATGTACAACTCCTCACCACATACTGAAGTTCTGAGAAATATCATATTCATCGAAGTTCAGGGCCAAACTAGTAATTGAACGCTGCATCTAGACAGACTTTGGCATACTGCAAGCTACCTAGCAGCGGCAGCATTAGGCCTCAGTCGTTCCATATAGGGCATGTTTGGTTAGGGGTGGAAGTAAGGAAGTAGTAATAGTTCCCTTTGGAACTTGGGAATTGGTTAGTGAGTTTTTCGGTGTTTGGAAGTGTGGTTTGAAAAATGTTATGTCTTTTCCGGTGTTTGGATGGTAATGTGAAATTAAAAGTGAAAAAGTTGACCGCAAAGTTAACCGTAAAATAATATTAAAATAAAAATTAGTTAAGAAAAATAAAAATTAGATTGTAATTAGAATGCAAGTGAGATTTACATGACCACAAAAGTAACTGTTTTGAACTACAACTAATTAAAATTGAGATTTACATGATCACAAAATTAACTGTAACACCCTGAAAGTGAGGAAGTAATTGTGTAAAAGGGAAAAGAGAAAAAGAAAAAGGGTTTTCTCATTTTCTTTTTTCAGTGTTTGAATAGATAGATAAGTGAGCAATTATACTTTCTCATTTCCTTACTTCCGCTCACTTTCTTGCAGCCAAACGCACCAGATTCAAAAAGCACCCTTAGGACTCCCTTCCATCCTCAAATTATCATAACAGTCCCAAAGCAGGAAGTTTCTGAAAACTTCTGGCTATGGTTCAACCAGAAAGGTTTTTTCTGTCCTTTTCTTTTTCTTCCAACTCCAGAAAGTCTTTGTCCAAGAGTCCCTCTACCCAAATAGACCTTCCTTCTTGTGATTTGAAAGTCTGATAAATTGGAGCCTCCTATCTGCAAGGTGATCAGTTTAAGGCCCATGCTATTTTTTCAGCACTCAAAACAGTATCGTACTAAACTAGATTCAATGGGAGCAACCTTTAGGTCCTCCCTACAAGATGCAACAAGCACTACCAAACTAAGCCAGACTCCTCTGAGCATTCTCTCCTTTCAGACCCATCTTTCAGAGACCTTAAAGGCGTTTAACACTCTCTTTCATCCTTTAACATTGTATCTTGCTTTCTTGAACAGAATTCAACCCAATAAAAAAATGAACCCTTCAATTAAAGCCCTACTTGCATTTCAGGTAGGTAACAACTCAGAGACTTCTTAGTTTTCCTCCTCCATTCTGGTCACATGCAAGCTTGTGCCAGGGAGCAACAATGTGCATCCATGATCATTCTCCTGCTTATAAGAGATTATTGTTCCATTTCCCACCAGTAGCATGTTTGTTACACCCTGTTAATGCTAAAGTGTCATGTCACGGGGCAACTTTCCTCATTTGCAGATATAAGGATCCTCCATCCGAACATCCTCTGACTGAACTCTTCATCATTCAACATGATAACAGACTCTTCTTGGATATATTGTTAAAGTTTGACTCCTACATTTTAAACTAAACAAGGGGAGAATGCATGGAACTCTAACAGTAAAGTCCCCCAGTGTCCAAAACTCAACGAAGACTTCCAAGTGATGTAACCAATCACGGCAATCACAAGTAAAGATTCGCTTTCCATTAACATCATGAAGTGAATTTAAAATTTATTGAATGAAACTTGATGAGTTAACAAAAAATATGCACGAGCCTTAGAATTCAAAACCCATTTCTTCTTGATTCCACACATATGGTATCACTTGGTAGAATTTTTCTAGTTCACAACAACATCCATACTTGTCGCTAGGTAAAATCAAATAGATGATTACAAACAGAAGAGTACCTCTGGTTTCCCTGTTGAGAGGATACGGACCAGTGATGATTTCCCCACATTGGGTGCACCAACAATACACAGTGTTGGTGTCTCAGAATCAACCACCGGCATAGCACGCAACTTCTGCATATTTAACGATACAAGGTTAACCCTGAATCTCTCAAAAATAAAAGTAAAATAAAAAGGTTAGTTCTGAATCAATAATTGTTTTGCAACACACTCTAAAATCAGAAAAGTCAGTTCCCACCTATACGGATCAACTTACGAATATTTCTGCCTTGCCTTGTACGGTTTAGGGCAAAAGCGTTTATTATAAAAAGCATTTTCATACAACTGCCACACAAGTTTTTTCTGAAACTTCTTATGAACAGAAATCTTTCTACAAATTGAATCCCCCTCTTGTTAAACCCTTTTGATGCAAGAATGATTGGCCAAGATTTACAGCCGACTATTTATCAGGCATCATACCCAATGGGTTTGGTCATAAATTCAGGCCAAGACAACCATAAGCGACTGAGGATCCTAAATAAAACCTTGATAGCCAATTTGTAGAGCTACCCTTTTGGGTCATGCAGTTTAAGCTCATGCAATCAATGGTCCACCCTACAAAATTCCCTAGACGGGAAAGCAGCTAGCAAAGAGTTAAGATGATAAGACTGTATATGGATTACATTAATCGCTGAGGTATAAAATAAAAGAGATCCAATTGGAATCGCATTGCTGTGCAAAATTAAAAGCATGTGTTATTTTAAATAAAAATGTAGAAATATAACTTATCATTGACAGAGTCAGCACCTAACCAAACAGCAACTTGTTAGTATCTTGTTTAACATAAGACATGCCTTACGAAAAACATGATGCAAATGAAACATTCATGATCTGGGTTTTATTTTGTTAGGTGAATTACAGAACGCCAGCAAATGAAACAACAGCAAGATCTAATTTTAGGGAAATACAGAACACCAGGAAAGAGAGTCTAAAGCAGGTTCTCGTTATGATTTCACTTATCACAGCAAAATGTATATTTTTTGGGTAATCTAGAGATATAGTAGAAGCACATAAATGATATTTGATCAAACCTGAGCACAGAGTGATACACGCTGCTTGCCGACAGACAGAAGCTTCTTTCTGAGAGTATCTACTCTTCCCAACACCTGTTAAGCCATCATACGAATTACTATTCTAGATTTAGGAAAAGAAGCTTGAGATAGGATTGAATATATCAGTAGTTGCTAATATATTAAGCCTGGTGATTGATTAGTAGTAAAAAATGCATAATTGTCATCATATTTACCATCACATTTGCACATTTATTCATATTATAATGCACATTTATTAATATTTTGTTATTTAATGTGTGCAGGCCTCGAATTATTATTTTAATAATAAATAAAGCTTAAAAGAGCCCAAAGCTCAGATCCAAGCTCATGTTTGAAGCCCAGGTGCAAAAGCGCAAATATCAATTGTCAAAGTGCAAATATACAAGGGCTAAAGTTGCAATTATTAAAGATGAGGGAAGGATAGAATTCTACCCAACCCTAAACTCTTGCAGGATGAGCATAAAAGCCAAAGATAAGAAGGAAATTCGTGGATAAAAGACTTGGGATATTTGAGATCAAGGTAACTTGATTTCTAAGTTATCTCGAAATCTCAAGATGAAGAGCCAGGATCACACTTTCAGAAGCAAACGCCCAGATGAACGGATTGGGAGAGGCCACGCGCCAAAGCGCGTGGCCAGAAGAGCCAATTTTGCCGCAAAATTGCGGCAAAAACCAGGATTTTGCGGCAATTTAGATGAGATCAGTTTCCAGTTTTTGTGGGCAGGTTTATCTAGGACTCTTCGGCCTTCTGCACCTATAAATATCCCTGCAGGCGCAACAGAGGGGGCATCCAGAGACGCATTAGGGTTTTCTTTTAGCTATTTCTCTTTAAATTTCAAGCAAGTTGTAATTTTTATTTCAAGCACATTGTGGAAGAAGGAGCTTGTATTTGGGAGACGTTCATCGAATAAATGTTACCTTTTTCCTATTTAATTTTCTGCTATTTTTAATTTTATTTTGTGATCTCTCTGGTTTTCTTTTTAATCTGTGATCTCTTCTGGTTTTCTTTTTCTTTGCTTCTTTGCAATCTTTCATATTAAATAAATAAAAAAAATAAATAAATAAATTGAAAAGAAAAAAAAAAGAATGATGATGAACTAATTTCCTTTAGTGGTTTGCTGAGATTCTTAAAGCAACCCTAGAGCTGTTAAGATTTGATCGGATTGAGGACATCTCTAGAAACCCTAGGTTTAATAATAACTTTTCTTGAAGATCAAACAAATAACTAGACTTCTTAATCTAGGATGCATATTAAAAAGACCCTTCATGACTTCAAACTTAAGAACTAGGACAGCCTAACTTTAAGATTAATGTTCTATTAAGCTGTACCTAGATGTTAGGATGAACCATAGTTTGGTTTTTAAGTAATGTAACTTTGTTAGAGTCTAGTATTAGTTTTTCTTACTTGAATTAGTCTTAAAAACCTAGGGTAAATTACATATACTTCAATGTGATGATCAATCTCCTTAACTTGCAATAGGGTTGTGGTAGAAGATCAGCAAAGCCACATCTTTCATATCATATATCTCAAATCTAATCACTTCTTCTCTTATTTTGAAGTTAAAGAGGAATCGGGTCGAAAAGCTTGCATCGCATCCTTCCCTGAGGATCACGACCCGCTTGAGCCCTTACTACAGCGGATTCGCATTGAGACTAAGAAATTTGAACTTTAATTCTTTTTATTCTTAAAATCTCAATCAGTGATGAGTACAGGATTAGAGTTTCTCTGACAAACCTAAGATTTATACAAAACCATACGCTTCTAATATTTTATCAGGTTTTCTTTACTTTATTCACATTTTATTGCATGTTCAGTCTTCTGCTCTCTCTTACCGTCCGTGTGTGTTTATTCACATTTTATTGCATGTTCAGTCTTCTGCTCTCTCTTACCGTCCGTGTGTGTGTGTGTGTGTGTGTGTGAGAGAGAGAGAGAGAGAGAGAGAGGGGGGGGGGGGGGGGACTATAGAATGTTACTCATAATTTTCTTGGAGTTTTTGATGTTCAGCAGCTTCAGCTACTTGGTTAAGTATAAGCATTACCATATATCCCAACTCATAAGACTATAGGAGGTTGAGGGAAAATTAGAAATTTGTTTGGAGTTGTTCCCATAAAGTTAGAACATATGCAAGTCAAATTAAGAGTCTTAGACATCATTTTGGTATTGGGTTAGCACAAGGGAAATTTTAACAAGAGACAATGTAAACAAGATGCACATGACCAACCAAAAACAACATAATCTTTTTTGCATACCATTAGATTAACTGCTTCAAAGTAAAAGGGACATTCTTAAAATGTTCTTTTGAAAAAAAACAAGATTATAGCATGGGGGAAATTTTGCTTGTATTCTCTCAAAGGAACAGCTAATTCCTGGACAGAAGTGTAAACCTCACATCAAAGGACAACTTACAATGGAAAATTATTAGCAAAAGCACACAGCCACAGGGCACAGACTGGACTGGACGAAGCAAACAATAAGGATGAAAGAAGAAAGACTGTCATCAGACAGAAACCGATAGATGTAATGAAATAAAAAATGATTGGAAAAATAATAGACCATAATGTAAAGAAGTGAACAGCACCAACATGAAGTAAACAAGTTCCAAGCCTTCAAACACAATACAAGGCGATCAGTTGAAGACTATGACAATAGGATAATCTGGCTTGTATGAAGTTGGTTTTCCCTAAAATGATGCACGAAGGAAACTACAATTTTTAGAGAGATGAAGCATGCTTTTGGCAATCCAACCCAATGATAGAATGCCATAAATAACAAACCAAAAACCAAATTCACTGTTACACAATGGGGGAATGACTGAAAATAGAACTAAATTGAAAGTTTCGTGATGTGGCTCTATATCTAAAATTGTGCAAGCCAGGTGTTCGATGAAATGACGAAAAGAAAATTTTCTTAATGAAACAACAAAGAAGAGAGCGCAGTACCTTTTGGGAGCTGATAGATTCTTTTTTCTTCTCCCTTGTGATAATTTTGTTGAGAAAGGAATTCGCCATTGATTCAACAGAGGGAAGATCTCCACAACAAATGTATAATGACAATTGTATTCAAAAGTTTACTCATTTAAAGATTTAAATTAGGCAATTGTACTCAAAATAAATGCGGCGCGTCAATTACAAAACAGGCCTTCGGTGCTCCAATTTTTTTCCTTGGACTCCAAATAATTATATATATATATATATATATATATATATATATATATATATATAATAAACATAATAGAAAAATCTAAATCTTCCCTTACAAATAAAAAAGTATTGTTTTTAGAGGAAATTCATAATTAAAGGAAGAAAATTAATCTCAAATTTTTTGTGTTTAGTTAAGTTTAGGGAAAAAAAACTTGTCAATTTTTTAAATCATTGAAAATATTAGCATTTTCTTTCCTATATCTTATTTCTTTTTAGATAAACCCGTAATAATTAGCAATTGATAACATTTTATTTTATTTTATATATATCATCTCATGCTTAAATTCATATAAGTATTAGCGAAACACTTTCTTACTACTTTGTCGCATAGATGATTTTGTTTACAATTTTCCTTCTTTCTAAACGGAATTTAAAAATATTATTATTATTATTATTTCTTATTATTTTCTGATATTGCCCATAATTTTTTTAGGGATCATTAGTCTCACACATTACCGACAAAATCTTATGACTAAAGAAATCTAATCACAAAGCTTCAACTTTTCCTCTGCAGCAAACCAAACAAATACTTCATGAGAGAGAATTTCTAGGAAGACTAAAAATAACCAACAGAATTAGAAAAATGGAAAGGCTTGAGAAGTTCTTTTATTTTATTTTTAAAATACTTCCAAGAAAAAAATTCAAAAATTCTCATGAATCTTTCCATCAACCAAGCAGGCCCTCAAGCCAGAGTCATCCAAGCGCGCAAATTCAAAACTCGCATTTCCATCAATTGTCAATCCATCCATCAAAATGCAGCCAACTTTTATCAACACACAGGAAACATAAACCAGAGCCACAATCAACAGATCATCAGCTTCAAATTACAATGGCGGACAAACAAGAAGTATAACTATGTATATGAAAGTATTACTGTTGTATAACTGGCAGCAAGGATTTGCGCAGAAACATTGTACAGAAAATGCTGTGAAGAAAGAATCAAATGCCTGTGCCAGATTCAAATACTGGACGTGGACGTATGAACAGGAGCTTTATCTATATCAGACCTATACAATACGGGGTAAATTCCCCAGTCTGTAAAAGAAACAATGTTATCTAGTCCATGAAACAGAGTCGATCTCATCCCTCGCTGACTTGTACAAATCGAGCCTCTTGGCACACTGCTGCCTGCGCTCCATCATCGCAGGATCCTCGTCCAGCAGCTGCGCCAGTTGAGGCGCCTGCACACAAATTTAAAATAAAATTGTAAGTTCATAGAAATAGAAAAATTCATGTAAACATGAGAGAGAGTAAAAGAGAAGATGAAGTTTAGCAGTACCTCTTTCTTTCCCAATTGAATGTAGAAGTGATTGAGCAAAGACTGCTTAGCTTCGCGAACTTGGCAGTGGACAGCTGCCTTTGGAATGGTGTTCATGAGCGTTTCAGATACCATCCCAATGTATGACGTGACATTGGATCCTATCCTCCTGAAGTGTGCCTCACTGTATCGATCGATGGTGGGGGCAGCAGGATTCCCTCCCTTCTCCATCTCCTGTGGGAGTTTACGGAAGAAGTCCACAGTTAGGTAGGATGCCTCCATGTCAACTAGCCGAAGTGCTGACTTCTTGCTTTCCTCCCGGAACCTCTCCAGAGCCTCAAAAGCAGCAGCGGCTAGCTCAGCTTGCAGAGTAGGAAATCGTCTCAGCTCCTGTTGACAAGAGGGGAAAACGGCATGAACTTTTCCATTCAGAGAGAAGAAGATTGGTCGGTTTATCTTTCCAGTAGAAGTTTTCTCACCTGGGTTTCACCAATTGACTTCCTTACCAATTGTTTCAAAATATTGTGGACCTGAAAAGTACCCAGAATATTAACATTTCAACAAGATCATGTATATTGATTACACAAGAAGAATAACATAAGATATACGAGGTTCGAGTGATCTAAAATGTCATTGATATCTTTAGTCACATATAAGACTTTCTAAAACTTTAATTTTCGAAAAAAGAAAAAGCTAAAACTTTGACTATGTTTAGGTTGTTGAAGTCACCAATATCTCGCCAAATTTCACTGAATTAATCTGCAAGAGCAAGTTAAAGGAATGGAGTACAGATAAAACTGGCTCCATAAGCCCAGTAGGGTTTGTCCTCAATCTATACCTATAGGAAACTACAAATCTCGTGAATGGGGACTGTCACATACTGTTTTATCTTTTGAAGAGGGTCATGCTTTGCATAAAGGAAATCTTTCTACAAGGTTCTTTGATAATTTTTTTTCCCCCAATCAAAGGGTGTAGTGGGACTTGAACATGGAAGTCCCCAAAAACCACTACCACCTGTTTACCAGTGCGTTAGACCTCAACGATAATTTTCTTTGGTATGATTATAATTATATGCAAATCTAAATATATATAGAATCATATATGTAAACAGATGCAAACAAATAAATATAGATCCATCAAATTATCTTTTTTTCTTTCTCCTCGTTCTTCTTCCCTGCATCTTTTATTTTGTTAAAAGAAAAATTGTAGCCATAATATGAGCAGGGATTAGAACCCAGGTGATGAAATAAACTCAATAAATTTAATAATACAGAAAGTGCACGAGAAGATAGCTTACAGCTTCTACAGTTGCTTCTGCTGGCCTCGGAAATAGGCTAGAGCTCCTTCAATCAGGCGACGATAACCCTGCTCAGGAGCAATCAGATGGGGCTGATAGCCGTCAGCTTGAGAAACAACTTTCTTCACATTCTGTAGAGAGAGATGCCGTCAAATGGAAGCTTCTTGAAAGCAGCTGGGAGTTGATTGTCAAAAACTCCATATATCATGTCACCGCCAGGACGTCTGTATGAAGTGAAACCAAATTTTAAGGAAAAAAATAATAATCAGAAATCAATATGCAAAACTCTTGTCAAGGAAACATATCTAACTGAAGTCGAAACTTACATGTTTCTACCATCAAAGATTATGTTTTCCAGTAAATTTCATATATTAAGGTACCAAAATAAAAGTAAAAAAAGTTAAATACGCATACAACAAATTATTCATTAAAAAGGTATGAACATGTTTTAGAAGAATAATTTAGCTGGTCACCAAAAAAATCATGTATGCATCTGAAAATGGTCAAGTTAAGATGAGAGAAAGCAATAGTTCGTATTTTCACCAAAAAGTATCCAATCAAGTAACACATGCACGTTATATGCATCGTTGATCCTTGTGGGAGAAAAGGATTAAAGGAAGAGCTTTATAGACTGCAGAACAAAAGACAATATTGAGGACATTACCCTCCATCTAGATGCTCCTTAAATATTCGATCAAAAGCACGGCAGAGATCCAATATCGTATACAACTGAGCCTGCCGATGCACAGAAACATTAATTGTCTGGTTTGCCAAGAAACAGACATCGTAATTCCAATTTAGAATATGAGAAAAAGATAGAAATCTCTTACTCCCGCATCAACAGCGATGGGTCTACCAATCTGTTCCATCTCTGATTCAAGTTCATCAATTGTTTTATTTATCAAAGATGTAATACTCGGAATACGTGCCCTGATAACATTCTCTAGATGCTGAAATCATTCAGAACCATTAGACTAATGACACTTCCAATACCCTAAACTATAGTTATTCCAATAAATAGAGTCGTCAAAATTATATTACCTTTGAAAGAAGTTTCGCTAGATATTCAGAACCCATTTTACTTGCTAAATGTGAGTAATCTGGACTAGATTCAAAATACTCCCTTTCCCTTCTCCTCGCCGCAATCATGTCAACATTCTTATTTATATCTGCTTGAGAACGGTTTACAACTCCAACCCAAGGATGCTGCAGACGGTAAGACCTTCCTTCAAGAACCTTGAAAGGAACACCACAAACGGATCAGTAACTTTCGAATAAAAATGAAGGTCAACAGAGATAAGCAATGAAACATAAGAAAACAAAAAAAAAAGACAAACATAAACAGTGACACAGCAACTTGGTCAGCCCAAATCCAAATAATTTCACATCTAGAGCATTTGTTCCTTTGTCCATAAGCATATGAAGCAAAATAGACTTACATCTAGAGCATTTGTTCCTTTGTCCATAAGATCTAGCTTCGTCAAAACGCCAAATGTTCTTTCACCTATTATGCACATTATGCAAGGTGAAACAAACATAATTAATGTGCTAGGAAGTAAACATCTTTGCACACTTTTGAAAGCACAAATATTTTACACATTAAATTGCAGCACTAAAATCAATGGCTGCAGCAGTAAGAATCTGGTAGTAGCATTGCTGAAATTGTCATTGCTGCTGTAAAATACTATTACAATCTTGAAAAACAAATCCCTAGTTAGATTATATTGCAGATTTACCTGCGGGGTCAACTTCTCTCGCAAGCTTTATTGCATCAGAAGTTGCAATATCTTGATTAGCTGGAGATATTGCCAGTATAATGCAATTAGGCTGCAAAACAATATACAATATAATGTATATAAATGTATCAGGACAAGTACAATAGAAAAAGAGTAAAGAGATGGCCAGAATTAAAAAGAAAAGGAAAAAATGTACTGAGCAGCCAGAGATAGTATATTGAAGGGGTATACGGTTAAGCAATTAGTTTTTTCCCCCCACAAAAGATTTAAGTATGTGAACATGACCGAACAACAAGTATAGGCCCTCCCACATAGAGTAATTTACTTCACTTAATGCGAAGGCCTAGGCATCAGTTAACACAAGCAACACAAAAACAGGTTCCTAAGAAGATGTCATCATTGAAACCTATTATTAGCACTTAGATTTTGATTAAAATGAATTTTCCTGTCAAATTTCATTTGAGCTACATCGTCCAACTTAAAGCAATTTACTCTTCATTTAATGCAAAGGCCTTGGCATCAGATAACACAATCAACACAAAAGTAGGTTCTTAAGAAACTGTCAACATTGGGACCTATTATTAGCACTTAGATTTTGATTAAAATTTTAAAATGAATTTCGATCAAATTTCATTTGAGCTACATCCTCGGCATGCTGGTGTGTGAGTGTATATATATTAATTAGTTAAAACAGTATAGTGAACCAAAATCCTTAATAACAGAGATGCATCATACAACTGAAAAGTGAAGCACTGTTCTAATTCAATTTTTCTACGCAACTTCGTCTACAAATGACCTGCAGACTTGTACATCCCTGAGGAAGAAACTTGCCGAAGCCAGAGAAGCCTCAGAAAGAAGAAAAAAGAAAGAAACATAAGACACGGGGTGTATACTCTTTTTATGCTGAAGTCAAATTGCCTTTTATATATTTAATCAAATAAAAGATACTATATAATGAGCCATACAATTCAAGGAACAAATTATTTTCAGCTGACTTTTGTTTATGGAGCACACAAATGTTCAAGGAGGAATTGGAAACCTTTCAGAGAACTAAGAGAATCACTATGAGATGTACAGTCATGCAAACCATTATTACAGATATCATTATGAAGATCCTCTTGCAGCCATAGTAATACCTTTTCAACATATGACTTGACCATATTATCAATATCCTCCACAATACTATCTGGCTGTCCCTCTGCACAAAACATATAAATGCTTATTAAGGAACGACTCAGTGAAGCTTTTAAGTACAGCAAAAAGAAGGAAAATGAAGAAAAATTGTAGTCATACCTACGGCAACCTTTGTCAGACCAGGTAAATCAATCAAAGTTAAGTTTACAACTGCCAAGTCAACCAAGCAGTGTCAATAGGCATAAAAATTTTATATGTCCCACAAAATAAAGAGCCAAACAAAATGTATATTTTAAAAAAAAAATTAATACAAAAGATAGATGCGTGTCCATCTTGCTCATCAAGTAGAAAACCTGAAGAATAACGAAAGTCATACAATACTACGAAGTCCTGCAACATCTATTTCTAAAGCATTTTCTCTCACCACTTGATAATAGATTAAATGAAGCCTTAAATGTTAGATTCTGCATTATTTTTGTTGTGTAGATGGAAAGAAATTCAAGTCAGGCTGATGTTATTCAATTACTTCATTTCATATTAATCTGTGGTCATTACTTCATTAAAAAGAATCCTTTTAACAGGTGTGTAGATGGGGTAGAGACTAGAAGTGCCTAGATCCTAAATATTGCATGAACTGAGAGATGACTAGGTCATATGCCTGTCTCCTAGGCAGCCAGCAGAGCCTGAGATGTACAGTCGGGAAGCCACCCAACCCGCAAACTCTTCCAATGTCAAAACTCTATTGCCTCAAAGGCTCAAACTGATCCCAGAAATGTTGGATAATTGCATCTGGAGGAAGCATGTTCCAAGCAGCAATCGGGGATGGTGATAATGTGAAAGCCAAGAGGCACCTGGTATAAGAGAGCTTGAGATGGAATGCGAGGAACAGTAAATGTGTGCAACTCGTAGTCCTCCCATTGCTACCACCTGCACATCCCTCTTCTGTCCTCTTAGCCTCCTATATCATATCAGTCAAGGGCAACAACTGACTTCCACCAAGTACAATTGTAATCTTCATCTACCTTGTCTTCCTCTCCGCTTCCTCTTCGTTTACTACATTTCCTCTTCACCTACTGCGGTGGGTAATTTCCGGAGAGGTATCCACACACCAAATTGTATAGATTAATGAATGAATTTCAGATATCAAATCAAAACAAACGCACAGATTTACGTGAAATTCGAAAGAAAAAAACCACGGTGCAAGAGAGAGTTCCAGTATAATCTAAAGAAAATTACAATGGTGATAGCCTGATCTCATGCGCTAGGGTTTCTGGAGTTGATTGATCGTCTCATCTCTTATTAGAGGGGGTCTACTATTTATATAAGAGGGTGTCAGTTGGATAACGTTACAGAGTTCTCATCTATCTGAACATCTATCCTATCTCAACTGCTTATCTTGGAAGCGCTTGTAGCTAAACATCCTTATTTGAATTGGTAGAGCTCGTATTTATCTTTATCTAATGGGATCTATCCAGCTGTCAATGTGGTTGATCCGTTCTCGAGTTGTAACCGCCGGATTTAAATGAAGATTTGACTTGAAGATAGAGGTACTCGTAACCGACTCTATCTCTATCCTTTGGCTCCTTGAACTGCTCAGAGTTTAGATTGTTGGCCCAAAGGCCATTAGTCTAGTTCTGATAATAATAAAACATATGTAGTTATGTTTTTAACAATTTTTTTAACAAAGTTTCAGGTTAATTATTTGTTGCATTTCGGCTCCATCACAAGACACACACATTTGAAAGCCAAAAGATGTAAATCCCAGAGCCTAAGCACATAGAAGAGCTCAAGGATCAAAAAGATTGTACCAAGATTTGTATTTTCGCTTTTTGTATTTTAGATAAAATTTATAATCATTTGTTAAAACAAGATGATATAGGTTGATAGCTTTTGGGATTGACACACACGCATATTTCATACTCCTTTGTGTTTTTAACAAAAGTCCATAACTATACTCTTTATCGTTTTCAAAATCGAGTTTCAGAAAAACAAATTTTGGGAAAAACCAGATTTTTTATTTAGAAAAGAATTTTGACAAAATATAGTTCTAACTTTATTTCGTGTTGATCCATGATCACCACTGGTTCTTCAAGTCCCTAGAACTCTATTTTGTGCTTAAAATTCAAAAAATATTTTATCAGAAAAGAATAGTTTTAAAAAGATTTTCATAACTTACCTTTTGCCCATTGTCGGTTGACCGTAGGCAGAGCAAATTGCTCTGTCGGTCGACCGCTCGGTCGACTGACATGCACCAAAGTGCATATGTGCACTTCGGTCGACCGGGCAGTCGACCGACTGTAAGAGCTTTGCTCTTGGTGGGGTCCGGTCACCAGCCCGGTCGACCGATAGAGAGTATAACTCTCTGGTTGGGGAACAACAGTCGACCGCTATCCCCAACAATCGAAAATCCAACAGTTGGCGGTTAACCAACAGAAGACTTTTCTTCTATGATTTTTTCCAACGGCTATATTCTGTTTTGTCTTTTTCTGAGTGTTTCCCAACGGTTCTTTTGAGTTTTCTACTCATGTTTTCATCCCCTATAAATAGTGGGACTGTGGAATAACTCAATAACAAGATTTCTAAAGTTTAGATCAAGTTCTTTACAAGTTTTAGCTTTTCATAAAAGATTTCTTTTTTGAGACAAATTTTCAAATTCTTGTTTTTAGCTTAAGCCCTCTCTACATCTCTATAAACTATTTTCACTACACAATCTCAAAGAGTTTCACCTCCTCATCTTCGTTATCGGATTATGCCTGTGAGCCATTTGTGATCAAGTGTTGATCATCGTTTTCCTTTTATTGAGAAGTTGTAGAGGTTGCGGCCTCAAGTGAGCTAGTGAGCTCCATGTTGGTGTTGCGGCACCGCGAGAGAGGACTAGTGAGTCCATTGAGTTCTAGTGAGAACTTATAAATAGTTGACGATCTAATGAGATCAGTCATAGTGAAAATCTTTCATAGCATTTAAGGGCTCGAACTTCGAAATAAATCATTGTGTTTGCAATTGCTTACTCTTTCTCTCTTCACTCTACTCTCTTTAATTACATGCACTCAAATATTGTTTACTTATTTGCAAGTATTTATTAAGTTGTGATTGATATTTGCTAGGTTGCTAGCAAGTGAATTTTAATTTCACATTATTTGCTATTTAGTATAGCCATCACCTATTCACCCCCTCTAAGTGATTTTCAATTGGTATCAGAGTCTAACCCTAATTTTGGTTTAACCACCTTAGGGAGATCCTTTCCTCTGGCTATATTCATTTGTTGCATTTGTTATTTGTTTTTGCACTTACTTGTTTTTATGGCATCACACGACTTCTCTAGCATCAAGTCCCCGCCCAAATTTGATGGGTTGAACTTTCCTATTTGGAAGGTTAAAATGAACTTATTACTTAAGTCCCTAGGAGTTAGAGTTGAAACGACATTACCAAAGAATTTGTTGAACCTCACGGTGATGAGGATACATGATCCGAAGTAACCGCTAAGGACTATGAAGCCAATGCTAAAGCCCAATATGTACTTACACAAACATTAAATGATGATGATCTTTCTCATGTAATTAATTGCAAATTCACTTATGAGGTTTGGAATGATCTTATCATTACTCATGAGGGAACGTCGCAAGTCAAGAGATCTAAAGTTGACTTGCTCCATTCTCAATATGAGAATTTTTATATGCTTGAAAATGAAAGTATAGATGAGATGCTCACTCGGTTCACCAAGATCACTAATGTTTTATCTTTTTTAGGTGACACCATTAACAATAACCAAAAGATCCGGAAGGTCATTAGAGTTCTTCCCAAAACTTGAAAAGTCAAGGTAACAACCCTCAAGGAGTTCAACACGATAGAGAGGAGATGGACTTCTCTGACTTCATTGAAAATCTCAAAACCCATGAGATGGAAATGAAGGTAAGAGAACAAAGAGAGACCCCAAAGAATAAAGAGATAGCTTTCAAGGCTACTCCATTATCCTCTGATGAAGAAGAATCGTCGGAAGACGGTGATGAGAATTTTGACATGCTCATTAGAAAAGTGGGCAAAATATTTTATAAGAAAGAAAGACAAAGCAACTTCCGAAAAAAAAGATATCATGGAAGATTTGAAAGAAGGAAGAGACAGGTCCTTACTTGCATTGCAAGAAGACGGGCCATCTAATTGTGGATTGCCCCTCACCTCAAGCCACTACCTCCAAGAACGTGCATAAGAATAAAAAGGCAATGGTAGCTACTTGGAATGATTCGGAGGGATTCCGAAGAGGAAATCGATGTCGCACATGTTTGCTTCATGGCAAACAGAGAAGAAGCGTCCATGGTAAATCTCAAAACCTCTTTAGTAGATAATGATTTAACCATGGATGAACTCGCACACTTTTTTGAAGAATTACAAAATAGGTATGAAATTTCTCTTGCACAAAAAAAAATTGAAAAAGAAAAATGATTTACTAAAGAATAAGCTAGAAATTGTTTTTAAAAATAAAAAAGACTTATCTGTTTCTTTTGAGAAAATGAAAAAGGATTTTGATAAATACAAATTTGCTTGTAAGGGTAAAAACCCTAATATTACTTTTAACAAAAATGAACTTTTGGATATCTAAAAACATATTGATATTTTGGATACCACCTTGAAAAAGTGTGCTTTTGATATGAACAAATTTGCATCAATGTTTCCAAAAGAAAAAAACCCAAAAGAAACATACATCTCATTCATCTAACACTCACCATGAAAAACATGCACACACACATCAACATAAGCTGCTTTCATGTATGGCAAAGTGTACACATGTGCGCATTACGGCTGCAAAAGCCATTTAGCAAAATTTTATTATGCTAAGTTAAATATGTTAAATGAAAATATTTGAGTTCGAGAAAGTACTAACCCTATAGAACCCAAAGAGACTTGGGTACCAAAGAACACACCAAACTTGATTGATACAGGTGTGTCGTCCTCCTCCAAGACATAAGGAAGATGGTGCCTTGGTGGTGGATGCATCAAAGCTTAACGGATCAACCGTCACATTGCATCGCTATCAAGAGGCACCTATTTTGGAGAATGCCCATGGTTTGGTAACTCCTCCACTTAAAAATTTCATTTCCAGCGAGATCTATGTATGCATAGGATTAGCTAGTTTCTTTTTGTAATAATATGCTTTAGTTGTGTAGACATGCCTATTCTTATTTTTGTATATTGCCTATTGAGCTAGTTTATTTACTTTGCTTTTATTCTTTACTAGCCCATGATTTGCTTGCCCATGTGTAAAGTATTTTCTCTTACTCACTTGGTTGATAGATATCTTTGGTTATATGTGTGTGTATATATATGTCAATATATCTATCATGTGTTTGGGTATTGTATTTAAACTATATTTAAGCAATAAATTAAGGTAGCAATTGCGCGCCTCAACTCTTATCTAGAGGAATAATGAGAAGGAGTTCAAAACCCGTAAAGGATATTCGGCTTCAATATCTTATTTTAATAGCTTAATATATGAGTTAATTATTGAAAAATTTATATTATTAATATAATAATAATAAAATAAAATAAAATTTCTTTTATTTTTATGTGTTTTCATGCCTATAAATTTTCTGGTATTATTTCCCTGTTTTATGTGTAAAAATATATAAGTAAAAATTATTTTTCAAAAACCCTAAAATCTTACTTTTTAAACTGTTTTTGGGCTGTCCCGATCGACCGACCAGTTGACCGAGATGACCTGGCATAAGTTCGATCGACCGCGCCTGGTATTCAAAAAAAATTGGCCTAAAGCCGGTCGACCGACTATAACCGTGATTGCTCTCGGTTAGCCCTGGTCGACCGGGCAGTCGAACGATAATCAGATCTGGATGTGGATTACCCGTTTTCAAAAACTCTAATACCCAATTTCTCTCATTCTTTCTTCCTCCACCGTCACTCTATCCTCTTCCTCCCTATTTTCCCTCACCCCCACTCTAATCCTCCCTACTCACCTCTATTTCTCAAACCTTAAAAATTGGTTGGATCTCTCTTTAGCACTCCAGATCTGTTGTTTTCAAGGAGATTTTTTTGTTTTCAAAGTATAATCTCTCTTCTCTAAATCTTCTTGATTCCATAATTTTTCTAATAAATCTTTTTCTATTTCGTCTCTTTGTTTATCATCTTCAAAATGTCAAAAAGGACTAAATCTGATAAGGATAAAACACCTGAATCATCCTCCAACCCTTTTATTTCTCAAAATACCTCTCATAAATTTTCTGTAATTCACAATAAACATGTTATCTCTAGTAAAATCGTAGTGCTCGCTGATTTTGAGCACCTGAATCTTGCTAACATCTTGAGTACAAGCTCTCTTGAACAATCTGTTACTATTAAAGAACATGTCTATCCTGAGCTTGTACACTTTTTTTACTTTAATCTGACATTTCAAAATAATCACGTTAGATCTATAGTTCTGGGCAAGGATATAGATATTTCTCTAGATCATTTTGCCCATTTGTTACACTTCTCCTGTGAGAATGTAGATATTTATAATGTTGATCTTCATGAGTTTGAATCCGCCCTCACCGCATCTTTGTTGCTTCACGATGATGAAAATCCCGCTTTAGTTAGGAATGAGGAGGTGAAGTATTATACTTTCACCTCTCAAGTCCTAACCAAGATCGTGTTCTATAATCTCCAGTCAAAATCAAGATAATATAGTCATGAATAGGGTTATCCTCCCCTCTTGATCTATTGCCTTCTGAAATGCATTAGAGTTAACATTCCAAAACTCATCGTTGATTACATGACCTTCGAGCATCTCCTGATCCCAAACCGGCACTTGCCCTTTGAAACGCTCATCACCCGCCTCCTAAAGCAACTAAAATTTGATCTCTGCACTAAACGGTCCATCGAACCGTCGTTGGCATCAACAGCACTCTTCTAAAAATGATGCGTGCTAGGGAGCGTGTTCCTACTCCTCAGCCCCCTCCTATCATTCCTGCTGTTGTTTCTGAATCCTCCTCAGCCTCTTCTGCATCTTTTGATCCATACCCAGCCCTCTCTGCTCAACTTCGAGAGCATGACCTGAAGATGTCTGCAAACTTTCATAGGATGGAGCAAAGAGTTGTTAATAATTTGCAGTATATCTGCGCCTCTATTCGCTATCTTCAGACCTGTGTCGACGAAACCTACAATAGAAACGCTTGGCCTGTTCCACATCCGAGAGGCCACTCGCAGCCCCTTCCTACATCGGGTCTTCCGTTTGATACAAGGTACCTCCTCCAGCTCCTTCCGAGGCACCAGCTCCACCAGAAGATCCCGACTTTCAGGAGGATTGAACCATTTTTGTTGATGACAAAAAGGGGGAGAGATTTTCACGGAGTTATCTTTGGAAGTTATCTTGGGTGTTTTTGTGTTTATTTGAGTTTTTATTCATGTACTTTTTTATTTTTGGAAATGTGTAGTATTTGATGGACATGTGTTTTTACATGGTATGTATCTTGTTTTGAGGTTAGCAAGAACCTCTGCATGGACAAATGTATTTTATGATATCTTTACTGTCTTTATATCTCTTTCTTTCTGATGATATATTTGATACATATCTTCTGCGTGTGTGGTATGTGGTATATTTGTACTTTTAGTATTTCTTTTATAAACCAACCATCTACCACTTGTTAATTAGAGGTTGGAGGCTATTGGTTGGATGGAGAAAACCATTTGTGCATACATCATGATAATTCTGTATTCTTGGTATGCATAGATGAATTGCATTAAAGCTTGATTAACATATATTATTCATATGCTTTTATTGATACTTCTAACTTTTATGTCACATTTTGATATATGCATGTGTTTAAGGGGAGCATCGCTTGAAGTCTCGTCCTAAATTATTTGTGATAACTCCATGTGCTTTATCATCATCAAAAAGGAGAAAATTGTTGGCCCAAAGGCCATTAGCCTAAATTTGATGATAAGAAAACATATGTAGTTATGTTTTTAACAATTTTGTTTAACAAAGTTTCAGATTAACTATTTCTTGCATTTCAGTTCCATCATAAGACTAACACATTTGGAAGCTAAAAAGATTTAGATCTTAGAGCCTAAGCACATAGAAGAGCTCAAAGATCAAGAAGACCATATCAAGATTTGTATTTTCTCTTTTTTGTATTTTAGATAGAATTTATAGTCATTTGTTAAAACCAAAATGATATAGGTTGCTAGCTTTTGGGATTGACACGCACTATTTCATACTCCTTTGTATTTTTAACAAGAGTTCATAACTATACTCTTTATCATTTTCAAAATCGAGTTTCAGAAAAAATAAGTTTCGAAAAAATCGGGTTTTTTATTTAGAAAAGAATTTTGACAAAATATGGTTCTAACTTTATTTTGTGTTGATCTATGATCAAACACCAGTTCTTCAAGTCCATAAAACTCTATATTGTGTTTAAAATTCAAAAGTTATTTTATCGGAAAAAGAATGGTTTCAAAAAAAAATCCATAACCTGCCTTTTGCTCATTGTCGGTCGACCGACCGATCGACCGTATGCAGAGAAAATTGCTCTATCGGTCGACTGAGTAGTCGACCGACATGCACCAAAGTGTATGTGTGCACTTCGGCCGACCGGGCGGTTGACCGACTGCAAGAGCTTTGCTCTCAGTTTGGTCCAGTCAAAATGGTTGACCGACAGAGAATTTACTCTCTGGTTGGGAACAACAGTCGCCCGTCTGGTCGACCGCTATTTGGCGGTCAACCGGCCGATCAACCGACAGAAGACTTTTCTTCTATGATTTTTTCCAACAGTTATATTCTATTTTGTCTTTTTCTGGGTCTTTTCCCATGGCTCTTTTGAATTTTCTACTCATATTTTCATCCCCTATAAATAGTGAGACTGTGGAATAACTTAATAACAAGATTTCTAAAACTTAGATCATTTTTTTTTACAAGTTTTAGCTTTTTCATAAAAAATTTCTTTTTTTAGCCAAATTTTCAAATTCTTATTTTTAGCTTGAGTCCTCTCTCTACATCTCTACAAGCTATTTTCACTACACAATCCCAAAGAGTTTCACCTCCTCAACTTCGTTATAGGATTGTGCCTGTGAGCCATTTGTGATCAAGTGTTGATCACCATTTTCCTTCTATTGAGAAGTTGTAGAGATTGCGGTCTCAAGTGAGCTAGTTAACTCCGTGTTGGTGTTGCGGCACCGCGAGAGAGGACTAGTGAGTCCATTGAGTTCTAGCGATAACTTGTAAACGGTTGACGATCTAGTGAGATCGGCCATGATAGAAATCCTTCATAGTGTTGAGGGCGGGGAAGTAAAGCAATGACTCAAATCTTGAAACAAATTATTGTGTTTGTGATTGCTTACTCTTTCTCTCTTCACTCTACTCTAATTACATACACTCAAATATTGTTTACTTAATTGCAAGTATTTCTTAAGTTGTAATTGATATTTGCTAGGTTGCTAACAAGTGATTTTTAATTCCGCATTATTTGTCATTTAGTATAGTCATCACTTATTCACCCCCCCCCTCCCTCCTAGGTGATTTTCATAGATGAGATTAAAATTCTTCTTCAGAGATTATAGGTATGGACACGTATCACGTGATCGTCCAAGAACCGGATGAACATGCGTCGCGATCTCGAGGGGGACGAAAACTAACCACTACACCTACTCACAACAATGCCATCATGGAAATTGTTTGGATTCTTTTATTTCTTCTGCATTAAAAACTCTTCTTCTTCTTTTTTTACCTCAAAACTTATTTTCAATCCTTCTTCAGCTTTCAACTTTATATAATGCTAGTTATGTGCAAATGCTCGTCTAGAATCACCCTCGAATAACCTGGTCAATTTAGGAATTTTTAGCAAAATAATGTGGAAGCATGGCACAAATACAAGGTGAAGAATAATATAAATGGTAGAAAATACTAATTGAATGCGTTCATAAGAATGGTTTCTGTATCCTGGTTGTAAAAGGTTAATGCAGTCCTAGTTGCCGTCTGCCTGCATCCTTCCCTAGTAACTAATAAGCAATACTCTGACCTGAATTACGAGGCTTTACAAGCAGTTCTGCTTAAAGTTGTGTTACTTTTCATCTCCATTATACTTCTGGACAAGGCTCTACATTGTCAGAGAACAACTAAATTTTCTAGAGAGTTGAAATATCACGAGAAGACTTCCATGATCCCAGTTGTAACTTAAGATTATGCAAAACACCGGATTTGCAATATTATAGGAATATAGATAACAGGTGCTCCCCAACTCCAGTCAGTAAATATATACTGAGGCAACCATCATAAGTGTGGTGGGTTTACAAGGTTGTTCATAACAGGAAGTTTGTTTCAGATATCATAAGAAGAGAGAAAGCGCGCGCGCGCGCGCACACACACACACATGTTCTGCATCTTAAGTGCAGAAGAAGAATTCATAGATGGCAAATATTTCTCGAGAACAACAAATTATCAATAAACAACTTTAATGGCTTGTTGTTCGTCAAGATTTGCATGCTCAATCACCCTATTAACGTACCAAAACAGAGTTGCACTCCTCTATCTCAATTGCCAAAGTTAATTTAAGACTTTTTACCTAATATTTGCATAACAAATGTTTGGTGTGCATAAATATTGAGACTTGAAAAGTGCGGATGTAAAAACTATTGAGACTCAGACATGTGCATACATGGAAAGCATTATGTTTCAGAAACCATTCTAACATACATTGATTACTTCCATTGTCCAAATGCATCAGGATAGTATTTCCTTGACTCATACCTCCATGCCAAAAAATTTACATCATTTCTAATAGAAAAACCTGTGCTACCTATAAAGTACTGCTAACTTAATTTGAAGGTCTGATTCATGCATCTCTAAACGTCCAGTTGGGGGGGGGGGGGGGGGGGGGGGGGGGGGGGGGGGGGGGGGG